>VXAL01006934.1:0-91758 GCA_013399475.1 Chauna torquata
GGGGCAGCCCCGGCCGCGCCGGGACCTCGCCCTCGGGCACCCGAAGGCTCCTGCTCGGAGACGGGGCCCCCCGGCAACGACCCCTGCGTGGGCTGGAGCCGGGCTGAGGCTCGCACGTGTGCTCGGCGCTGCGAGGCGGCCGTCCCGCCAGAGCCAAGCGAGCGGGCGCGGCCCTGGGGCTTGCTGGCGGCTTTCCGCACCTTTCGGTCTCTGCGGGCTGCACGCACGCCGCTGGGGCTCTGATCACACTTCTGGATGCCAAAACCGAACACGGGCTTCCAGGTGAGCTTTGAGTCCCAGGCAAAGCAAGTTCTGTCAAACCACCGCAAGCTACAAAACAGAGTCAAGAGGCGAGCGCTTCCATCACTACTCATTAACATCGGGAAATGCTAACCTGAAAATCAGTGTTTTCTAATCCTAGTAATCTCTGCTTCTAAATCCTCCCTCACCGGGAACATCATCACAGGGTCACGCAGATGGTGTGTCTTCCCTCACACACAGCGCTTTGTTCAGCGCTCCAGACGCTTCATTTCAGATGCTGCTTCTCCTCCCACCACCTATGCGCTTCCCCCCCCAAAACTAGATTTGTTACAGGGAGGGAACCAACGAAGACTAACCTCTCGCAGAGACTTTTCAGCACTCCTTAAAAAGGTGACATGAAATAGCCGTCTCTTGTGGGACAAGACAATAAAAGCTTACAGAGGTGAAGAACTTACAGTTTTTCCCATTAGTATTTTCCCTCAAGTTCTACTGTTCTGTCCGTGCTCTATACTTCTGGGGATGGAGAGGGCAAGATATTTTACCCTACTTGTCATGCTAATATTGACTTCGACATTACTTCTACATTATTTTTGATTTGCTAAAGTCTTCAGACTTTAGCAAGTTCAAAGAACTGGACAGGACAGAAGAAATATCCATGCTTACACCATAAAGAAATGGAGAGGAAATTCTCTCAGTCCTTTGAGCTGCAAATTCTTTGAGTCTTCAGCCAAGAGATCCTCAGTACAAGCTGCAGTAAACACGACCGTGTGTTACACACGAGCCACGTGAGCAGGAAAAGCGTAAGAAAATGGCAGTGCCCCTTCTGTGGGGACCCTGAGGTGCCCCCAGGGCCCACGCTCAAAACTCCTACCAAACTGATTTAGAAAACAGGACTAAACTCAAGTTCCCCTCCCAGCTCTGCATACACACCCGTCCTCCCGACTTGTGCGACAACCACCAACATCCTACACATTAAACAGAATAGAAAGGATGAATGGGAGTTTTCCATTTGTGCCGAAGTTCTTTAAGCCTAGAAAAGGCGTTCTACTGCTTCACATTCCCTCAGGCGGTCTTTGTCTGGTTTATATACACGCAACTGGAAATCTTGGAATGAGTAGTCTTCTGTGCTCTTTCCTAGTGGTCAAGTTACTGAATTTAAATCCCACGCTTCTCTTGGATTTGAGTACCAGCTAATATCTACTCCACGGCTTTCATTTGGGAGAAAAGGCCTAGAACGGGCAATGTTTGAACAGAGAAAGGGGGGCAAGCCTGTGCCTTGATGAATGTTTTGCTTTCTTCTCCTCAGTTTTTAACAGACTTATTTCTCTTAAACCCTTTCCCAGTGCAGCAGTGTCTCCTAACACTTTTTTTTGGCAGTAAGCAGTATGTTTTTCAGCATAAGATGGGATGCGGTCCTTCGTGTCTGTGCCAAGCTCCATGCGAAAAGCAAACTTGGAAAGCCTTTTACATAGCTTCTAATACTAATTCTACAAAAGAAGATTACAGAAATCACATTAGAAGTCAACTTTTGTATCTTTCCAGCTAGCTTTAGACACCTAGGTCTGAAAATTGAACAATACAGAGATCAATCAGGCAGAACAGAGGTTTGGGAACACACTTCATGTGCAAATGTGAAAACAACTGAGGGTGTAGAAAGTGTCATTTTGATTAATGAGGGCTAGAATGTGCTATTCGTACTCAGATGAGAATGTATATGTACCTCTCCACAAGGCTCATTAAAAGAATTGGAAACAATCACATTTTAAAATACTAACGCAATATAAAAAGACAGAGTATAATATAGATGTGGCAGGTTCTTTCGAGCTGATCTCATACAGTAACTGGGGAGGAGAGGAAGAGGCGCAGGTTTGTATAACAACATTACAAACCGTTCAAGATAAACTCTGTGATGCATAAAATCAACAAAATCAACCATTTGGTGCAGTTCCTGGAGCTGCGCACCATGAAGGACAGAGCCCAGACTGTGTCATAAACATCGTGCCTTACTGACATTACCGAAGTCTTCCACTTGTTTGATTTACCTCACAAAAGAAAAATCAGAGTCAGAAAGAAAAGCTTAAGAATAATATACATGACTGATTAAAGCTTAAGAATAACATACATGATTTCCTCATATGACTGGGAAACACCACTGTGAGGTGGTAAGGTGCAGGTGAGGAACCTTTTGTGTCTCCTGTCTGCTTGGAGTTGCTGAGCAGACATTTCAGAGTAAAAGCTGCCCACTGCTGCCCAGGAAAGAGTAAGTGCAGTTTAAAAAAAAAAAAAAAAAGACGAAAAAGAAAGCTGATTTACAGGAGGGAAGGCGATATTTGCTTTCTACTTACATCATGCATGAGAATCATAGTTTGAAGTTGTATCTTGGCATTTCAGGTTGGCAAACAGACCAAAAAGAGTGAACCGCCCAACTTTGTTCTTCCCGTACACACTTCAACTTCACGTTGAGTTCCACACTCACAGCACGGTGAACCTTCATCCACCCTCAACTCCCCTCAAAAATAATTAGGAAACATTTCCTACACACCCATATAAGTACCAAGTCCTGACCCTATGATCCCTCTAAAAAACAACTCGACTTACTATGATTTTACCCTCTTGGTTTCCGGGCATTGCTATACTCAGGATGGCAACGTCTGCTCTGGTTTCTGGTAGCAGCCGGAGCTGCTCTGCTGACAGTCCAGGCTGCCTGCCCGCAGCTGCCTGGCTTGCAGGTCACAGTGGCCTCGCAGCACAGGTGGAATGAGCTCACGACAAAAGACCATTTAGACACTGCTCTGTATCATGCATTTCGATATCCCGGTAATTTTTCCTGTTGGATGCAGGCCTTGATGCAGGTCAGGGTTTTAGGCAACCTCCAGAGAAGGGCAGAAGGGAGAGCTAAGCAAGGCCACACACGTAAGGTTACCAGCAGAAGGAACAGTATGGGCAAAGCCCATCTCTAAGTCCACAAGACCGCATGAACACAGACTTATGGATTATAAGAACTACGTTTCATTGCATCACATTTTCCATTTAAGGTGCTTAAGCAACCCGTACTATTTCGAACAGCCCCCTTAGGTACAGCAATGCTAGAATCATCATTCTTATAAAGGAACAAAAGCTGAGATTTATGATGAATAACTTTGTTTTCACAAATTTTAGATATTCACAGAAAAAGACAAGATGTTAGATATAGTCACCTAAAGTTCACAAAATTCCCGCATAAGATATTTAATTCTTAGAAGTACTCCAGTCCCAAAGTTCCACTCCCGTGAATGCTGAACATCTGTATCAAAGGATCCAGATAAACACAGAATCACACACCCTCCCCTAACCATTCGAAGCACTGTCTGGTGACATAGCTTCTCCACCACGTCCTTGTAACAGCAAATTCAAACTTTACCACTGCTACTTGGAGTCTACGAAAACTATTAACCAGGAAGCTAGAATATGTGCATCTCAATGAATGGAGAAATTGCTACCAAGACTGAGATCTGCTCTCCTAGGTCATTGGGCAGAAGTTAGAACTTACTGGAGTACAACCCTGTACAACCACAATGATGAAAACCCACAGAGATTAGGAAATCAGCACTTGCATAAATCTATCTTTAGTTCAAAGATTCTAAAGAGAGGATAAAGATTCTGTATGCCCTATCTGAGAAATAAGGATGACATTCGGAAACACTTAGCATTGCTAAAGTAGCTTATTTTAAAATGTCGAAAGTCAGTCTATCCGAAAGCAGAGCCACACGTACTCTCAAATGTATTTCCCAAGCTTACTATATACTTCATATCCTATAACATAGTCAAGTCTCTTTCCCAAACACATCAGATAAGAAAAAAAAAACATTACTCTCAGACTACACAAGCACAAAGGCAGGTAAGAAGAAAGCAGCTCAAGTTCCCTTTCTTTTTCTTCATGTATTATCTTCAGAGCTCACAGTCTCAAGGACTGTCTAAAGTAACTGATTTCTCTGTGGCATTGGTATTCAAGTCTTTCCTTCATGCAAAATTTAGTTGGACATCGGCAGCCATAAGATGCCATCAACACAGAAGCAAGACAATCAATGGTTTTTAGGGAAGGTTTTTTCTTAAACACAGTAATGACTACTTGTCCTGTGCCAGCAGTAAACAAGGTAGGGACATCTCAGAAGACACAAAAGAATCAATTGATAAACAATGGCAGTAGTTATAATAGTGAGAACAATCCAAAATTCATTCTACTTACTTTTTCTGGGTTGTGCAAGACCAAAAGGGCAAATTCTAGTGGTTAAACTCCAACGCAGACGCCTCTGAGCATGACCTCTGAGGAGGCAGTTCCTGTTTGGGAAGTCCAGAGAGCCCACCTCCACTGGCTGCCGCAATCCAGTACAAAGAGGTGGTTTCTTAGAACTTGCTTTGAAACTACATTAAACCCTTTAAAGTCATTACAATGTCACAGACAGCACCAGAAACTGACTGGCAGCTAGCTCACATTGCAAAACTCTGGCATTGTGGTTTTGGCTTTGAAATCTACTAATTCATACAATCATATTTTTGCACTAGTTTTAATTTTCAGGTGGTATTTTTATATAGCACTTTCCAGAGTACATTATAGCAATCAAATGCAACTATTAAAAGGCCCATTTCAAAAGAGAAATCAAGCACAAAATTTTCAGTAGGAAGAGATGGATGTAGAGTCTGGGACAGTGGCTGTTACAGGAACATCTAAAACCAAGTTACAGTATGCAAGATTGCTAATGTTGCATCATATAACTTTTTTTTTTTATTTTGCAAAAGGATTGTCACACTGAGGTGCAAGGGGTCCCCATTAGCTCACTTGGGTCTCCTCAGTGCGTTAGTATCATCTTAGCTTGATTTAGGCTGAATCATGATTGATCCAAACTCCCTGGGTTATTAGGTCACTGTGTATCCATTCTGCTGCACCATTAGATGTTATTAATGCTTTTGATGATATCAGCACTTGGCCATTGAACCAGTCAGGTGAGAAAATACGTCTTTATGGTCTCCCATGTGAAAAGCTTTGACCTTATAGTTAGCAAGAAGTGACTGTGATGATCTTTCTCTCCTATCTTTTAATGTAAATACAACATCCCAAAATAATTACTTGTGGAAAGCCACAAGATGCGTAGTTTGGATCACAGGCGTCTAGACTGCAAATCCATAGCACATTAGCTATTATCGCAAATACTGTCATGAGGAGCTGATGTGGGTAGATGTGTCACCCAGACTTCCACATGATGCATTTCTGAAAATCTAGTATGTATATCTCACACAGTAACCATTTTTTGTTTGTTTTTTAAGTGAAGCAGACTGTTTTTTGTTTCAAAACTGCCTTCCTAATCTACTTAGTGGCTAATGTCCATGGTATTTCAGAAGGTAGGTATTGAACAAATAAAGAGGTAGGTACAAAAAAGGTTATTCTCTTGAAAAGAGACTTACCCTGCATTCTGCCTTGCTTCTTGAAGAAAAATCCTGCATTTTCTAAAACTTTTGGAAACTATGATACAATATCAAAGATGTATTTATTCACATCCTCCCTATAAAAATACACTACTGCTGTTACCCAACATATTCTAGACATTCAACTTTGTTATATATTGCTAATATGTCTGGAATATTAGATATATCTACGAGTTTTACTGTTTCACAATCTTACTTTCTATGTTGAAAAAAAGTCCTGTGTCAATTACTACTTCCATCAAAGCTACAGTTTTGTTGTTAGAAAAGCATCATGTTTAGCAACGTGTCTCAGAGCTAAAAAATATTAACATTAATACATGTTTTCATCATATTTAAAACAACAACAACAAAAAAAGGCAATAAAACCCTTTGTTTTCCCAGCCCTGTAATACTTACTCAGAGATATCACTTAAGCTTGTTGAATATCCTTTTGGACTCTTTTTGTGCTCAGACTGATTACCAACATCTGAAACTGCAGGAAACTCCATCTGAAACTCTTAGAATATGTCACATATTTCAGTTCCCTGACTTGAAGGGCAGAGGGGAGGGGAGAGAGCCTCAAAGGTTTTCAGCTATTGCAAATTTCTGGGAATACTCTTGCAACTGTGAAGTCTTTGTCTTGAAAGCATTTTGTTTCAGTAAAATTAAATTGGTAAGTATTTCAGGCATCACATATGGCCTGTATGAATTCAAAACACACAAAGTCTTTGTTAATTGATTAGGTGCAATAATTTAGACAACAGGATTTAAGAGAGATTCTGCTAATTATACCTTACTTTCTGGGTTTCAATTTTTAACTTTGCAGTGTTTGTTTTCTCAGCAAACCCACTAAGTAGTTGTAATTTATTCAGCTTGCCCCCCACCCCCTTCAAGATTTACAATGATACATATCTTTGGCAGTTTTCCCCAGGAGATCTTTTGTTTCTTCAACTTGAAAACATCCATTCACATCAAAAGCAAAGTCAGTACAGTTTATTAACCATTAGACAATTTGAATATGATTCTTCTGCTAAAGGCTGTGACTGCAGGCAACCATCTGGGGTCTGGACACACAAAAGGCTGTTCGTAAGGGTGCACGCACAAAAGCACCATGGGGATATGGAAGTGTGTACCACACAAAGACACCCGATTGTCTTTGGTTTCATGCTTTTTTGAGGGTGCCATAAGCATCTAATCAGAGAAGTAAGCATCAGGGAGGCAGCCCTCAGATAGCAGACGTCAGCTCAAGCAAGGACAGATGGTGAACAAAGGTGAACAGCACACAATGCACGTGGGCCAGTATACACAAGCAAGCAGTTCCACTCCGCAATTAAAATGTGTTACAGCTCTTGTGACAAGCTATGTCACGAAGTGAAAATGTATCATTTGCTTTATGGGACTCTCACAACTGCAGGCCCACTTTCCGGTAACTCACAGTATATGCTGACTCACTGCTGATATTCTCTCTCAAGTATTACCTACGCTAACCAGGAGCATGCACAGGTCTCTGTGAAGGAAATCAGCGTGTATTGCTATAGAAATACCGGTTTGGCATAATCGTTTGTCAAGGGGAACATGTCTCACTGACTGCCTTTTAGAACAGAAACTCGAGGTCTGAGAAGACAAAGAAAGCAACTTCATCATTTAACTCACGCAAGATACACCTGAAAACCATTATTCACTTATTTTTCAATCTGTTACAATTGTTTTAGAAATAGGATTCATAAAGAAACAACGTACCCTCGGACAGAGCTTTTCCGTATGGTATACACATGCAGTTTACAGGATATCAGATACACTATGGCATACCTCCCACTGCTAACAAAACTCTGAAAGAATAAATGTACTTTTAGTTCATTTCGCACTTTTCCAAAGTTTCTGAAAAGAGAGGATAAAGTAGTTCTACATCATATTTAAACACCAAGGATATAGTGACTCTCCAAGCAACAAAGCCCAAATACTTAAATAAAAAGCAGGATGTCAGTAGGAAAACTGAAAAATTGGAAATCATTGGTCAACACAGACAAGCATCAGTCTTCTGATATGACACAATCCTTGTTGAATTTTAAAACATTTTCACTATTGCAGTTGCTGTTGTCTAAGAAAAAAGTCCTTCCTTTTTCCTTTTGTAATATTTTCTCTTAAAAAAAAATAGAATAAAAAATGCAGAGACACTTGCATAAGGGTGTGCACAAAATAATGTTCTAATTTTAAAAAAATTACCATGGTCTGTCTGTCTTCCTATTCCTATGTGTATATATATATATACACAAATGCACGCACACACACTTAAGTATATTTACATTCTTGAAAGACTTTTCTGGTTTTGCAGAACATTGCCCAGGCGTCGTCATGTTCAGCATCTTTGGGAAGGCTGTCAGTTGTTCACTTCGGACTCTCTGAAAATTGATCCACGAACAAATACTGGCTCTTTGAGGATTAGTCCATCTGCCTTCCAGATGGGGGAAAAGGTAGTGTAGTAGTAACAGCTGCTCAGACAAGTACAGCAGGTCACAGAAGAATAAGGATGAAGGGTAAAGCAAGGAGAGCTAATATTGAGGAAGCATGTGAATTTTCAATGAGATTGAGATGAGCAAATCTAGAAATGTGTCACTCCTGTATCAGTGCAGAGAAGACACAATGCATGCTTAAAGATATAAAAATATAATCAAATTAAACTATGTAAATTTATTTGGGAAAAGAGGGAAAAGCTATTCAGGACTAATATACAGTCCCCTTTGTTATAACAAACAAAGCAATTTTGGTCTAAAAGCCCCTACACCTCAAGACCTAACACTTCTTTTATATCTCTACCACAGAATTCCAACCCTCCAAATTGAAAATGAAAGTGTGTGCACAGTTAGAGATGATGTGCTTTTTTTTTTTTTTNNTTTTTTTTTTTTTTTTTTTTCCTTTCTCCAATTTTGGTAATACAAGAAGTCATGAACTACATGGTACTGTTCATACTGATGTAGCTAAGAGCTAGGCAGGATTTCAGGATTTCCTATCAACCTGTTCTTCTTAGGAGTTAGTGCCAGTGTATATTTTGTCTCTCAGGTGAGTTCACTTCCCAAATTTTAGTGGGCATTTAGCTTGAGACAAACGCCATCATGCTTCAAACACCATTCTGCAAGCTGGTTAATAACCTGAGTTTCTTCAAATTCACTGAGAGATAAGGACATTTAATAGAGACTGGGGAGAGGGAGAGAGGAAAAACTAACATTTTTCTGTGCTGGACATTGAACAATGACTTCATAAACTCTAACTTTCTTAAAAAATTTTCAGTCAATTGGATCAACACATGGCAACACAGCACTCCTACCTCCAAGTGATTCACCTCTAATTGATTTCTTCCTGGATGCCATGGTCCAAACATTTCCACAAGAGAACGGCTTGTCTGGAAAAAGTGCTGTCACACACTGAGGTCAATGACACCAGGAAGTAGCCAGTACATACAATTGGATATGTCAAGACCTCCTTTCCTTTGAAAGATTATCTATTTCATATATGAATTTACGTTTGCATCGTATTCTAGTATTTGGTGCATTTCAGCTGTTTTTTTCACTTTTTTGGAGGAAGCTACATCTTCTTCACCAGAAACCTCTTAAAGGACATTTTAATGGAAACAAATTAGTCATTATTTGGCTGTGTAAATGAACTATACCCCCAAGGTATATTCTAAATATATTATAAAATATATTTTTATACTTTATATCTTCTGCATTCCATATACATATTATGAGATGCAACATTTAATATCTACATTTCCAGATTGTTCTGTCAAGAAAAGTGGCTATGTTCGAACAGTAACTTCTTCCCAATTCTGTCATATGACAGAAGTACACTTTAGCCAAGAAAGAAAAAAGAAAATGTAACAGAAAACATGTTTTTCATTGTCTGCATTCAGAAAGCTAACTGATAATAACAGCATATTCAAGCCATCACATGACTGTAGATTGCCAGAACAATAAAACCTGTCTTGAAGACATGCAGAATACTAGAACTCATTGGAATCACCCTCTAAAAAAACAAAGCAAACACCTCACTTGGCAACATATGTGGGGATAACTGATACTACTTACAAGCTCCCCTCCTTCCGCTATTCCTTGCAAACTACAGATGCAGTCTACTTCAGATGTGTAAAAATGCACAAGCAAACATTTGATGAGAAAAGACAAGGGACCTAAAAGGCTTATTAGGATACACATGGAAAAACTATCCTCTTCATTCAGGAAAAGGGAAGGAAAGATTGTCACCTTGTTACCTCTCTGTTTTCACATAGTAGGTACAACACCATCAACATCAGCCAAATCAAAATCACACATCCAGTATGTTACTGGAGATTATATGCTTAACTAATTTTGTCAGATTTTTCACATGAAGAGAGCATTAAAGACAACTATTTCAATAACGGGTTAGGAAACTAAATTTTAGTCTTAAATTAGCACTTTAACTACTGACATCCTCTACTGCAAGGGCTTCATTTTGTTTTAAAGACAAGGATCAGGAATCTATCCTATGTGAAACAACTTCTGAATCTTTTTGGTAAGCACCTATATTCTGTTAATGGCAATGTGTAGCTCTGAGATCCACATACCGAGGAAGCCAGAATCCCTTTGTTCCTACCCTGTTCTGATGGAGGAAGTCCATTCTGAACTCAACCTCTGCAAGGAGAATTCAAACGAATTTTGTTCCCTCTCATACCCTATAGCAATCAGTCCAGTCCCAAAACACAAAATTAGAGAATCTCTGTGAATTCTAAATCTCAGGTGATGTACAGCGGTCTACTACACAAAAACTGTATCACAAAATCAGCTCATGTTTGAATACAACTTGAAATAGTCATGTTCGGCAACATAGCATTAGATACAGAGACTGTTTGAGGGATTGTCCTAGCAGCACATCCTGGATACCTTTTGTACTGGCTGGGTGCGAGCTCACCAGAACATCAAGGTACCTCCAGCAGGAGCAGGCACACCCAGACCTTGCTTCTAGCGAGGCACAAACCTCTGCAGGGCTTCCGTAACTCCCTGCAGCTCCTCAGTTCCACTGGCCCAGCGACAGCAAAGCAGGAAGGAAAACCAGCCCTGTCAGACTCACTGCAAGCACCTCACTGGTCAGGCAGGCCAGAGGAGCACAGAAAGGAAAGCTTGGTCTTCAGCACGCAAAGGAGGCAATGGCGCAGGGCGGAGGGGGATGGAGGAAGATTCCTCTCTTGCCTGTTAGTTCCGGCACTTCAGTGTTGCTACTAAAACCTGATATAATAGAGCAGGAGCGGACATTCAATCCTTCCCTCCAGAAATAATTCAGGAACAAGGGCCTCTCTCTCCCAAATACTTGGCAGCAGGATGCTGAAGTGAACCATGACCACAAAGTGTCAAACGTCTCCGAGGCAGTCATCCATGGAAGTCTCTAACAAGGGAGCTGGGGATGAGGAGCAGGCTACCCAAGAAGCTTTGTAATTGCATGCTAGTTCAATTGCACGTCGGCAGCTATATCATTAAACTGTCATAAAAGTACTACGATGCAGAAAGCTCAATTCAGAGATGGAGTTAAATAGTATGCTGCCAAAATAAGTTTCGCATTAGCAAATAAATGAATACAAGTTTAATTTGAACTTCCCTTAATCATACCACAATATTATTATAAGGTTTATTAGAAGCTTTTTTTTTTTTTAATTAAAGTTATTTAATGGATGAGATAGCAGGCTTTTAGAAGTTACATATATTCAGCTGGCTATTTATTACATAGCTCTGATCTGCCATCCATATAAATTGCTAACACACTTTAAAAAGCTTTTAACTTGAGCTCTTTAGATCAACACAAAGAAGTCAACTTTGACAAGATCCTTTACAATTTTCTTAGGTTAAAAAAAGAGTCCCACATACAAGATGCATAGAGCTGGGTTTTTGTTGTTGTTGTTTGCTTGGTTTTGTTTTTTTTTTTTGGCAAAACCATATATCATACTGTCAAAATGTATTTGAAATCTAGAAGATGAAAGGAGGATGCTACAGAAAAACATGTTCAGTAAAAGGGGTACTCACCAAAGAACATCTATTTAAAGCGAACACTACAGACATAACTATATTGTTCAGCTGGTGAGCTTTTACTTAAGCAAACTCATAAGGCAGTAACTCATTTTCTTCCAGATAGTAGGTTTCTGGATTTGGGTTTTTGCAGGGTTTTTTGGATTTTTTTTGCTTCGGATTTTTAAGGAGCAGGTGTCTGTTTTATTATTAAACAATTGCTTTTTTTGCTTTTGAAACATTTGAAATCTTGCTATTGAGACATGGTTCCACGTGAATGCTTTTCTCTCTGAACTGCTAGGTAGCTTCACTCAAGTTTGAATAACGAGCTTTTGAGAATGTTCTCGGTTTTTTTGATAGTGGATCCAGGTAATTGAAAAAGTGAAATACAATTCAACCAACATTTCTAAATGTTAATCCAAATGTATTTACAGATTTTCATTAAAGGAAGAAAAATAAACAAAAAAAATTGCTGATATTTCTCCTCATACAAAAAAAAAAAAATCCTAAGAACAAAAAATAACACCCTCAAAAAAACCAGCTAAAGAATATAGCCAAGTTCAAGTCTACAGACTTTTTGCCAACAAAATAGCAGATACTTTTTTTACTCCTCAGTAAAAGACAATCTCTTTATGAAATTATTAAAATGAAGATGCTAAACACAGCTATCAAAATTTGAATTAAATAATTTTAAGATCCCATTTATTATTAAGATGTGACATATACCATTGAGACCATGAGCCATGTAGCTTGCAATGTTGATGAGAAATAATTAAAAAACACTAAATGTATGACCCATTATAACCAATTTCAGCCACACAAAATAGAAAAACAGCCAAACCACATACATAACAAAATCTTCACCATCGTTTAACCAAATAAGGCATTAACTTCATTTTCATTACAACATAGCAAAATGCAGTATCTAGAAAAATTACTACCTAGAGGAAGATTGATTGATAACATTAATTCATGCTGCCACAAATGCACTTGTAATTTGAAGTAGTGCTGCTTTGAGAACATGAAAATTTAAAAATCAAGATTCACTCCAGGTCCCTAAAATACATTACAAAGATGATTGTAAGTCAAATGTACTTTTAGGGCCCCTTAGGCCTTTTCAATTCAATGGTGGACTTTCCAAAAGTAGCAGAACTACAGACAGCTACCTTTAGTACTACTTTGCTATAAAGGTATAGCTCGGGATAGATGTCATGAAAATGAACTGATACGGAAATTCTATTATTGTTCTTTTTTTTCTTAAAAAAAAAAAAAAAGCAGAGTGATTAATACCTGCTAATTGTATTAGTATACAGCACTAACGCAATGACAGGATTATCTAATCTTCAAGACAACGTACTGAAGCCCTATTTAGTGTAAAACTCCAGTAGAAATAAGGTTGGCAAATACTGAAGGACAGCTTTAATAGTTGTGCAGTTCAGGCTCGTACCTCCCTCTCCTCCATTAACGTGTGTCAGCCATCACTACTGCAGCTCTAGCTCCAGCCAAAATACCCCTGCAAGGTCAGCAAAGGAGTGGAGAGATGAGGAAGAAATCTTCAGGGAGTATAAGTAACGTGTACAGTCTCCCGTTCTAGAAATTATGAACTGAGTGAAAATTTAGCTGAGGCTGAATGTTGCTCCTCCACACTTTTAAGGACAAAAACTTTTTTAAGGACTAGTTCCAAGGGCAATGGACAACAAGACATTTCCAGAAATGTGTTCTCATTTCTGCTGTGCTTCAAATGAGCCAGGAAAGGCACCGGCTGACCTTGAGCCAACAGAGAGGAGTAAGTCTTACAAGGGAAAAAACACCTTAACAAAACAACCCAGAGGAAGCTCTCCCCGTTTCCTTTATAGTCTATCCCTCCAGCCTCTCCTATAACTTCTGCAAAAGTAAAGTTCTGCTCTAAATAAGGAAACTGTTCTGAAAGTGGTTAAGTGCACAATTAGGTTCTCTCTATAATAAAGCAATTCCTAATGTATTAGTTAACTGCAATTCTTTAACCATGTACATTTTCTTATAGCAGAGCAAAAAGGACCAATTTATTAAAACTATTCAGTGTTCTAGTGAACCTACTCTGAAATAGATTAATTTTAATGACATATAGGAAAATCTTCTTCTTAGATTAGGACCTGTTAAGTTTTATTTCTAATTTTTTAAAAATTCTATTACCGTGAATTTTCACGCACCTATCACACAACCATACATTGAGATTAAATATCCTACTGATGCCCTACACAAGTTCTCCCTGTAAAATTTTTTCAAGTTTTGATAAAATTTTATGTACCTAATGCTATCTGTCAGGCCGGGTATTTTTAAAACAATTTCCTTAATTACACGTGTACTTGTCTTATAAACAGATTCACTTTGAAATGAGTGGCAAATTTGCCATGAATACGAGGAACTTTTTTTTTGCAGAGATATTGCTCTTTAAACGTTACTTAATGTCATTTAATATGCCCTACACAACGGGTGATTTTTACAGTATTTATTCCAGATATTTAACTTTACATGCCTAAGTTAGGAGTCTCCTCTCCTCTACACCCACACCAAGACACATGTAGGGTGTCTCCTACATGGACATGGGCACACACCTCCAGAGAACCGAGTTATTTTATAATTACAGTTATGTTAAAAACCACCTGCTGGGGTTACCTATGTCTTACTTTCAGTTACACAGGAATCCTCGGAGCCCAAAGTAGGAGGCTAAAGATAGAAGCTGTGTACAACAGCATGAATACAGCGTAATTTCTCCCTCAACCTACGGAACATGCATTTCCCCAAATAAATCAGTTCTCAGAAACTGTCCTAAAATGCACCAACTTCTTTCCAGATACTAAGGAACACAAATCCATAACACAGACAGCTCATTGCTTTAGTAATCCTTAATGGTTTTCACAGACACTGGTTAAACTAGAATACTCAAAAATAGAACTATTTCCTGAGAAGCTGAAAAGACAGAAGTGACTACATGAAAGCTTTCAAGTATTTACATAGTCTCTCAAAATATGGTAAAATCATCCAGCTACTGTATAACATGACATTGCACAAGCGAGAAAAACATGCCAAATGGCTGTAATCCATGCTTAACAATTTGGGAAGTTCTTGTCTCAATTGCTGCCAGTTTTAGATTATTTACACACGATCAGGAATTTGGTTTGCTTTTCACTCCTTCCTGGTTAAAAAACCTCTGCACTTCTTATTTTCATACTATCACTATAGCAACTACACAGCCGTCACCTTACATTTTTAAATTAACCACTAATAAGAACAGAAGCTTGTGAATCAAAAGGTCATTGTGATAATGGTTCATAAAATACCTTGAACTTTCAAAAAAGAAAGCAAAAAGAAAACAAGCTATATATAAGTATGGTGCTCTTTAGCTAATCCTTTTTTATTTTATTCTTGTAAAAAGATCCAAATATATAAAGATATAAAGTAGCCAAGAATGATATAACTTGGTCTATAGCGTAACTTGGTGGTAAACAGACATCTATGGTAAATACTCTTAGTTTATTAATATGCTGTCACAGACTTTCTGCATTGGTTTCACTTCATTTGAAGTACGAGAACAATGCCAAACAAATGCCTTTTCTGGATCAAAGTAAATGACACAACTCTGTCCTGGTCCTTGTTATTCCATGCAGATTATGATGATTATGATCTTTATCACTTTTTTTTTTTTTTAATCACTTTACCTGTTAAGACCTAAAATTGCAAATTTGCAATGAGTACAACATTCCTTGCGTTGTCAAGACAATAAATTGCAATGTCTGTCCTTAGACTCATGCACAGGATCAGTGGACGGACTATCCAGCTGCAGAGGTCTTTAAACAACACAGTGTATATGGAGCATTTCAAATCTGCGTTTCTTTTTTACTAGAAAAATAGTTTTTAGTGTTTCTTTCTTTTAGGAGGAGCACTCAATTTACTTAGAACAAAAACATCTGTGTTGCTGTGCTTCTAAAACAAAGTTTGACTTACAAAACATCATTAAAATTTCCAAGTGCTAAGAACTACCCTCTGTGTTTAAGCTTTGTCATGCTTTTGTTAAGATAGTCTGACACAAAGACTAGACTGCTAGATCTCTTTTGAAACCATCTGACGGATAAAGCACCAGGGAGATCTTTTTTCGGAGAGATGACCAGAAGAGAAGTCGTAAAGGAAAGAGAAAGGGCTTTAAGAAAAACAAAACAAAATGCAAAATATATCAAGAAGATTGGTCTGGAGGGTGTATGTGTGTTTTGGATTTTTTTTTCCTGTATGTAGGGGTTTTTTTTGGGCGGGGGGGGGAAGGTTGTTGTTGTTCTTTTTGCATTTACTAAGTGAAAATGGCAGTCAGTCTCAGTAAATCTAAAGATTTATCTCCAATCCACTTCAACTGTACTAATCACTTAGATCCAAACATCTGGATCAACTTAAGACCATGCACTATTATTAGCGGGTAAACCATTATCAAGGTTCATATGCGTGGTGAAGGCCAAAACCCAAACACCCTGAGCACCAGCATGTACTAACATGCCCACAATCTAGACTGTCATCTCAGAAAAAAAAAAAAAAAAAAAAAAATTTGAAAAACATAATTCTGAAGTAGCCTCCAAATATTCCCAATTTTATTTGCCTGGAAGTGATACTGTTCTGCCACAGTATTTGTAGTGCAACACTGAAGAAATACAGCATTACCAGATTTGGGTTTGACTTCTGTTTCCCCTCTCTGCTTTCCATCTTTGCATGTGAAAGACTTTCTATGCTTGAGAAAGCTTCAATGCCTGAATGTAGCCAGTTATGGTACAGATCAAAATAAGACCATGCTCATAGCAATCCTTTTTTACTAAAAAGATCACAGAAGCCATTACTGATTCTCACTTTTTGAGTTTCACTTTCACTGGAAGACAAGCCTGAGGCAGTATAATTTAAAAATAGAAAATAAATTTGCTATGCATTGCTCAGGCTAGTGCTGTTTTACTGTGGTCGTTTCTACTTCTATTCCTTGCTATATTCCCTCTATACAGATTTTCCACCTCAGATCCACACAGTGCCAGGTAATGTTTCCTCCACTCAGTGTTGGAAATCAGTTTTTGTATCAATAAATACTGTAATCAAAGATCCCCCATATATCCCAGGAATGCTACCTAATGCTACTTTCTACACATTGCTGTCCCTTCTCCTGCCTCCTCCCTCACTTACCCAATCCTACTCTCTTGACGGCTTTGTAAATCGCCCAGTGTACAACACTGGATTTGCAGAAAGTATCTCAGACCTGTGAAGCTGTTGAGTTTTTGTCCGTCGCAAACGGTATGAGATGTACCAGTGAAAGTGTATAGTAGTGCAAGTTTTTCCTTATATACTTTAGACAGAACTGACCTTGGAAAAAATATGCAGTCAGCTGTGCTCAGCATTCCCTGTTCCCTTTCTTCCCATACTAAAATTAAAACAAAACGTACCAACACATTCCTACCAAAACCATCTTACACCTTAGGGTAGCCCAATACTAAGTACCTTACTGCTTCTTTGCAAGTCTGTATTTTCATCTGCAAAAAAAACTAAGAATGGGAAAATTCTGCCACGAACTTATCTCGGATCAGCAAGACCCTTTCCTCCCCTTCCCCTTCTTCTGCATGAGGTAGTTCAGGGCAAGCCCCACCCTGGCAGCCAGACAATAAAGCTGCAAATAACTTATTCTGATCAAAGCCCCATCTGCTTGGCAGCAGCAATTCAACTGCACTTGTGGTTTTTGTATGGCTGCAGCTTCTGAATTGAATGATCCTTTCATTTAGATGGAAGTTTAAACAAAATATGGTAATTAGCATCAACCACTGTGGCTTTCATGGCTACTGTCTACAAAGACATCTCTAATAAAAGGACTTTCCTGCTTTCCCATCTAATTACACAACATTGTTGAACAATACAATTTAAATTTAAATCAGGCAGTTCTTTTTCTTCTGAGTCAGTTAACAGACTTCCTGCCTTGAACTACCTATCAGATGGCAGAGACTACAGTTAAAAAGAGGAATTCCACCTCAAAACAATCTCACTGAATTTTGTTTCATCTTCCCCTGTGGAATGTGGCCGAGGTTGGTAACGTTTAGCACTAATGTTCCCAGTATAAAACTACTTATCTACCTTTTGAAAGGAAAGCAAGATGTAGCTTTATACCACATTGGGATGAGAAATCAAACGTTATGTAGTACTGCAGTTTTATTACATAATAAAGACAGCAACATGCAATGATGAATGTTTTTAATGAGACAATTGCAATGCTCTAGTCAATAAAAATCTTTATAGGCACAATCCTGAACGATATAAACCAGACAAAAATTAGTTTATTTAAACCAATACCGGTTTGTGTTTAGGTACTACAATCCCTCATTACAATAAAAATCAATAGCGGAAAATTCAATCTTACCAAAACGACCATTTTTGGAATTGATATTTTATACACATGCTCATATACCAGGCTGAATGTACCCAACCGTACAGCTAAGCAGGCTGGGGCCTGCCTAGCTCTTGGGCTGAAAGGGAAATCCCTGGGGTGCAACAGCAGGTGCTGCAGAAAAAAGCCAGTGGCTCGGTGTCAAACGCTTAGTAAACATTAGCCCGCAAAAACTGATTGAATGGAAAGACTTAATCTGGCCACATCGTTGCTGATGAGCTGATAGGTAGGAATAAAATGCGGTTGTAAAGCTTCTGGCTGGGACAGGGACTTGGCCACCTGAATTCCTTTAGGCTGCTCTGACAACTCCAATCTAAAGACTTATCCTAAAAACTTTTCTTATCACCTTCTATCTGTCAAGTGAAACAAATAGGGCAGGCAGACAAAATATATCTGAGGGAGCCAGATATTTTAGTTGTATGAGTTATAAGTTGCGGGAGCAGTTTTTACTGTGTATATAATATGTCTGAAATGTTTGTAAAACTCATTTTTAGAAATATAACTGGAAGGGAAAGCTCCAGACCAGTAAGTGGCATTCTACATTAGTTCCAAAACAACGAGAGTAACACAAGGTACTAAAAGGAAGAAAACTTTCTATTTAAGTAACACCATCTAGTGTATGTTCCTCAAACAGCTAAATCATGAACAGATTGGGAACTGGAATACAGACAGACAGCATTCCTCACTTACATCCTGTTATATAATTGAACAGTAAAATGGAGCAAGTTAAAATAGAAACTCTGTTAAATCCAGCTCGACAGTCCCAGCTTTTAATAACCGTTCCAAAGAAGCGGTCTCCCACCCAAACACCTTGGCAGCCCCTGTTGTCCCACCCTGCAGTACAGCTGCTCTCATCAAACAGTTATTTCCTTCTCTACTAGGCCTGAGCTATTAGCGTCCCATGCTCCCCACACCTCCCACCCGAGAGCAGGAGGCTCGTTCTCCAGGTGTGTCACCCAGGAAGATGTGTGGCCTTACACACCATATAATGAGCAACTCATCTACCAATCCACTTAACCTAGCAATGAGACAAACACAAGCACTCTTCTGCTTTCCACAAACAAACAAACAAACAAAAAAAAAAACAACACATACTGACTATTCGGGAGAGGAATGGAAAGAAAAGAATGGAAGCTGAAAATACTACCTGTCAGGAAAATGCTTGAGATGCACATTCAGCTGTCCCTTCAACAAGGAGAGCTTACAGGAATCTTAAAACCTGCAGGAGAAAAAAAAAATTGGAATTCTCTCCATAAATTACTGCCTTCAGAATTATTTTGCCTTTGTCTTCTTTGTAATAAATTAAGGTACATTTAGAAACAGTCAATAAAAGTTTCATGAATAATTAATAAGCTTTCATATTATGTGATATAGATGGTCATCTCCGCATTAGGGGAAAACGTTTCAGATAAGATACAGTAAGATGTCTCATACCCAATAAAGCTCTAAAACAATGACTCTTTAATTCACTTTTAAACATCTGTGAAAATTCTGTAATTTCTGCATATCTACTTCCTTCACGTAACAGAACCTATTGCATGGTACCTTTGCATCTGACAGGAATAAGCTGGAAGTTTGTGCCTGGGTGTAGTTTCCACTGGTACGTTATAAAGATATCTTTTTGTCTAACTTGTGATCCAAACACATTTTTTAATTTTAAAGAAATCATTAAAAAGCAATCTGCTAAGGTTCTATTCTGTTGGAGGAATGCTGCCAAATATTGTGCATTTAATTGTTGCAAGTAGGAAACAGCATTAAATTGAAAATTGTGTGTCATGCACATTATTGAAGAATGACCTTCTGTACACAGGAAATCATTTGCCCGTTCCACAGCTACTGTTATGCCAGTAAACCATACGGGATTTCATCATGATATAGCAATTTGGTCTGGAATTTAGCTTGAACCTTTCAGCAAAGAATATTTGCTAAATTGAAAATATTAATTTTAAGCAAAACTGAAATCTCCCCAAAGAGAAAAAAAACACCACACTTCCATGGCTACAGGCACACAGGTTCAGACCTCCCATGTGAACAGAGGTGCACGCACACACTACATAATGGCTTCCAAGTGTGCAATGAGCCTGATGCAACCCTGATACGAGATTCCAGCGGTGCGACTGGTACCACTGGTGCAGTTTCTGCGCAACATCAACCTGTGCATGTGCAGCAGGCACTGCCTGCACATTTCAGCTGCTGCTTTAGGTCACTGGTGCTTTGCTCTGACTGGGCTGTGAGGTTTTGGAAGTCAGGAACCACTTTTTCCTAGAGAGCTCGAGGATTATCAGAGAGATATATTACTTTTAATACAAATCATTTGCTAATTATGTTCCTGTGTATCCTTATTTTTTTTTTCTTTATATCAGAACAAAACGTGAAACAGCGAAAATACTAAATTGGTCTCTGAACCAGTAAGCTGCTTCAAGAATCCCTGAAATAACTTCACAGGCGTCTTTGTAGAAAACGGCAAAGATGCGCATGGAGAGGGGCTATCCAGTCTTCATAACACTAAAAGCATTACAATTCAGCGCCTTCAGCTCCAGCAGTGACAGCCTTCATACACACTATTCGATATTCCTATCATTATCAATGCAGACGAATAATCTATAGCTCTAACAGTAAAATTTTAAACACTAAAAAGTCATCAGATGGGGACTGAATGGCACCATGTTAAAAATAAATACTTCCATAAAAAAAGAAACTGAAATGTCTTTATCTACTTTAAAAGGCACTGAAAAAATGAAATAGGAAACCAAAGGTGTGGACTGGAGGTTTTTAAGGAAAGTGACCCACAAAAACAAGATACAAATTGAGCCTGAAAGCTCACATTAGCAGACCTGGGACTGAGGAACAAGTCCTTAAGACCTACAGGTAATGATTTGTAGTACTAATCCTCTTGAAAAAGACTTTTGAAATCAAGGGAGCATGCCAGCTGCTTAGCAACGTTGCAGTCGTCAGATCTTGTTCTTCGCATCATCAGGAAAAAGAGCTTCTGATCCTCAGAAAAAAGAGCTTCTTGTGCAATCACGTTTCTACTGACAAGCAGCCTGGATGGATTTATGCCCGCTATAGGCATATGCACATATTCAAGGTTCTTTCAGACAGAGCAAGCTTTACTTTACAAGTACTATTTTTGAAACACATTTTTTTTCCCCCACAGATTGAGATAACAGCCTCTCTAGTGCCAATCTCCTATTAACAGACCAATTACTGTCACCATTAACACATTCCCATCTACAACAATCTGTGAGGTGACTTAACAGAAATTATAAGCAACAGCTCTCAAGGGAAAGGATGAATATACATCCAGTAACACGACTGCACATAAGATATTTGTCCAGGATACAATGTTTACACAAAATGTAGTTGCAGTTATGCACAGCCATTATTAGGATTATTTTTCCCAATAAATGTCATTACTTGGCATAACTTACTCCAGTACATACAGGTAGTATCTTGCTTTTAAAACCAAGCACAGAAACTTTCCAGTGGAATGTGAATTTAATTTTATAAAATGGTGGGGGGTTTTACTATTATTTTTACAATGGCATGCAGAAAGCTTCCCCTACCCATCTCTATCAGTGCAACAGATGTACCAGTACACCTGCCAGTCAAGCTCTCCCTCAACAGACTTATCAAGGCTCACCTACTTGTTAATACACAGATGACTGCATCCACCAGCTCATAGACAGTGACCGGACTTCTTTGGGCCTGGACAAGTACTACACACTTTCTGTATTTATATTAATTATTCCATCCCTGGTTCCTGTTCGTCTCATTTGCAGTATTTCATCTTAGGATGCTAGACCAGATGACCTCCAGAAGTTCCTTCCAACATAAATTACTCCACGATTTCATGAACTTTTGTACTGCAGCTTCTCTTGGTCTTTGTACAGAGATCAAAACAAAACTGGTTTTGATTTCACACTATAAAAATAATAACTTTGGGTACAGCTATGAATATGTAGAATTATTACTGGAAATGTTAAAAGAGTTTTCTGAATACATAGATATTCACAAACACACACAGAAAGCCAGTTGTCGCTTTCTGTACAGAAAAGCACTCTCAAACTCAGTTTGCCCTCATTTGCACTAACATATACATGACTACAGTCCACCAGGTCTCCCGTGCTTGTTTTAACTTTCGTATTAAGCTTGACAGGCCAAAATGGGTTAGCACAGGTAGCAGAAAAAGGCGGCAGTTTAATTCGATTAAAGGATAATAAATTTGTTTCTTGTAAAATGTCATTACAACATCTTACAGAAAGATCTGTTATCTATCCTAAAACACAAACATCACATTCACAGCCATACTCAACTCTAGCCAACGCCACATTATCATCTACAAGACTCATTTGAAAGTGCATATTCTGTGTGGTCTTCTCACCTTCAGAATGTCTGCTTAACACTGGCAGAAAGATTCTAGCAGTGAATTGAAAGGATTACTATAGTTTTTCCGCAACTGAAGTCACTCGCTTTTGGCCTCATGCCTCTACAACACACCACTGGCATACGATAATCCTTCGGAAAAGCACTGCCTGTCATGTCTTATTATTTAAATATTGAAAGGCAGGTAAGTATCCCACTTAAAAGAGAGAGGGCTTAATCTGAAAACACTTCAAAGGGATCTCTAATGACTTGGCTTTAACTCATCTTTCTTCAGTTTAACTGTAGCTTTGATGTTCTCCCTAATCTTCATTTAACTCTCAGATCAAGAGCACATAATCACACAACAGTGTTTTAGAACATAACATGTACAACTGACATGTCAGAAGTACGGTAGCCCTGGCAATCTAGTTTACTTGAGAACTAAATGAGGCCTCCATGGGCCACATTTACTGCTGACAAATACTCTTCACACATAAGACTGATACCGTATCAACACAAAAAGAGGAGAAAACAAAGAAGTTTCGTGGTATTTGGCCACACCTGGTGATGGTAACATAACCTGTAGGCATGGGAAGTATTTGCCGATGCTATTTACAAACGTTTCACCTTCACCATCATGACTTTGTGAACTTGTCACATGCTGGAATTTGTTTCCTCAAAAATCTATCCATGTTATTCTACTGAGAGATTTAAAATCAAGAGGCATATGCAAAAAAATGGGCATTTCTAGCGCACTAAAGTTGCACGTGTGTTTTTTTTAAATGCAAAGCTAACCCCAAATAAACTAATTTCCATAATATCAAGACAGACACAGAAAGATGATTACATTTAATCCAAAGGTATTTTTTATAACCTGATGCTACTGCAGTGCCATGTGGAACAGGAAATTAGTGACTGTTTATTACTCCCCAGAGCAGCTACTCATCAGTACATGTAATAAATGTGATTTCTGGACAGGTATTAAATATCTACACTATAAAAAATGGCACGTACACTAAAAGTGTAAGACTACTCCTAACTACTAAGACTCCACGTAACAACAAGATGAAATTCTAAAACATTAACATGATGTTTTATCTTAAGGAAAAAAAGAATTGTACTTGCAAGTAGCTGTGAGTTTCAGAGACGAAGGATTCAACGGCTGCTCCATCCGAACAGATGAGTCTAAAGGGCAGAGCAAGAGACGACAACGGAGCTCCTGCCTTGCCTCTGATAGTGATCTTCCCGTGAATCATACATACTATTTAACATCTGTGCAAGTGCTGCCAATCCTGGTTTCTCAAATGTTTAGAAAGTGTAGGACTCTTTGCAGAGGCATTAACCAATTTCTTTTTCCAGCCACTTAGTCTTAAACAACTTTTTCAGTCCTCAGAAATGTAAACATTTTCATAGTTTGCATGCAAACTCCACTACCAGTTACACCCCAGATAAGAGCGTGAAATCTGGAGTGGCTATGCAAGAGAAGATACCAAGCAAAGGATATCTTACTGCTGGTTAGTTCAGAAGTGCAAACACGGGATTTAGCTCTATGACAACTCAAGCAGTAAAACAAATAGCATGCCAGCTCTGCACAGCATAACCAAAGTACAATTTAAAGCAAGTTACACAGCTGCCTACATACTGAAAGCATACTGTCAGTAAAATACTATATATTGGCTGATGTCCGAGTATAGGATGGAAAAGTCTAAAAATAGTTTTAAAGCCCTGAGACATCCCAGTGAATCCCCCCTCCCTCCCCTTTTTTTTTTTTTTTTTTAACATTTGATATTTCATGTATAACCAATAAGCCCTATGTTAAGTCCCACTGCAGTGGAACACTGATGCTTTCCTACCGTCTCCAGTGGGAGGTTTATAATGCATCCCACTAATTTATGAGGCTTTGTCCAGGTCCTGAATGGAGGTCACTTCTTGATTCCTCAGGAATTCAGACATTTTTTTGAAAGCAGTGGCAATAAATTGGCAAAAAAAAAAAAAAAAAGGAAAAAAAAAAGAACAAAAAGGCAAGTTACATCTTAATTACACCTTCTGCAAAGAAGAGAAAAAAAATTAAAACAACCCAGTATTTAAATCATATTTTTCTGCCTATAAAGTGAATGAAAGATACTCCTCTGTTTCATGCAAGCAGATTGCAAATGAAAACATAAAATGAAATTTCCTTAAAAAGGCGAAGACCACCACTGATCATGTGCTCCCCATTTGCTATAGAGAAGAGAAAAAAGAAAAAAAAATCTGTTGATTATAAGTAGGCTACAAAACCTACACTGTAATACCTGTTAAGGCTCCATCAAGCTCCTTCCTTCCCCCCCAAAGCCTGAACGTGCAGCATTAACTAGGCAACGCAGAGCATACCCATTAGGTGCTGTAGTACCAACCGCCCCACTGTTCACTGACACACTTGGTAAAACCTGTGCCACAGCGATACAAAAGATTCCCTTGCAATCTTTAAGCAGAAAATCATCAGAAAAGAGTTATGTGATGACATCTCTACATTTTCACTTGTATAGTTTATTTCCACAGTTTATAAAAAAGCTACAATTCCAAAACAGTTCAGACTGTAAGTGAATGAGAATAATATACAGGAAAATTTATTGCATCATTTCCTTTTCTCTAACAACTTCTGTCTCCAATTTTGTACAGGCTACATGAAGTACAGTTCTCTCAAAAAGTAACAGGTTATATAAGGTCCCTGTAACATACATAAAAACATTACACCTCCATTTCGACAGTTTTGAGATGTTAATTTGTTTCTACTCTCAATTCTCTGTATGACTCCTGAATTTCACATAAGAGCATGAAACTAAGCAAGACCCTATACACATGAAACACACTGCAGAACAGAATCCCAAACCACCACAAAATGAATAACAAATTTTCACAGCAAAGGACTCAAATGACCTGCCAGCCAGAAATGATTTGCTGAAATAACATGTAAATAACAAACAAACAAAAGACAAAATAGTAAGTTCTCCACAATCTGTTTGAAAACAATGAGTACAGAGAAAGATAAAAAAGCACACAACTCCATCAATTAATTCACAACTAGTGATTTGTTCACTGAGTTACACTGGCGTTTTAGTCTGAAAAGCGAATACTGGTGGTTTCCATCCCATAGATTACAAGTACAGTAGTCCAAGCAGATGGCTGTAGGAGTTTGGATCATGTTCTTGTTTACTTCTTCCACTTGCTTGTTGTTTTTAAAAATTTGGACTAATTTCTACCCAAGCACAAAAGCACAACTAAATAAGGGATTTTCAGTTGTGTATTTGCAGACCGTGGCAGTTGCATCTCCATATATTTGAGTAATAAAGTAACTGGCGTAAGCCTCAAAGTAAACATTAGAATTTTTTTTCAAGTTATGTATACTCTGTATTCTGCCAGACCTGGCACTTCTGTGAATTGCGAGTTCCTATAAAACCTAAGACAGATTTTAAATCCTTAACAGACAAAAGATTAAACAATCTTGGGAACAAATTAGTGCCTTGAAGGACAGTTAATAAGATGGTCTGAGCACATCGCTAAACAGGCGACAAAGCTCTCGAAGAGGGCAGGAGGCTTGGTTACCTACAACGACAGCGGTGGCAGCAGCTTGTTTCTGCGCTGGGCTGCGGGGATGTGCTGGAGCAGCAGCACCTCCGGCCAGCTCACACGGGCCACCTCGCTCCTCCAGGGCCGGACCCAGCCAGTCCAGCAGCGCGTGCGGCTTCCCCATCTCCCTGGAGGGGCCACTCTGAGCAAGAGTCAGGAGATGCTGCTGATATCGCGTCCAGCCTGACGGACACGACCGTTCTGAGGGTGAAACTCCTGCTCAAACAGTACCTTTAAACAGTACAGGAATTGTGGAAATGAAGAATGTGCAGCTACACGGGACTGCTAAAAATAACTCTTCTCGCTTTTGACACATTCAGAAATCCAAATGAGGGCTTCTCAGCAAACAGTATCTGACTGCTTACAGGCTAAGAAAAAGCTTAAACATTTGCTCACTTCCTTGGTCGTTCTTTAGACATGATAAAGGTTACAGGATTTTTCAAATCAGGATGGTGGTGTTGACAACCTGTGAATATCTACAAACTTTGGGTGGAAAACCACTTCTTTCTAATTACAATTTAAGACTCTGCTTTGTGATTTATAATTCTTCCATTTTATATGTCACTGAACATGGCTCTGGATATCAGAATCACCTTGTGCAAGTTCTAAAGGTGAAAAAACCACAAAGGGAAGAAAAACAGTTCTGTCAGCATCAGTGTACAATCAATAGCATCCCAGATTAGACAATCAGTGCCACAATACAGCGTCCACAATTTAAAAAAAAAAAAAAAAAAGAATTAAATTGAATTCTTAAATAATTTAAAGATATCTACTTCATATAAGAAAGAGGCCATTAAGGAAATGCTTCACAAGAGACCAACAACTTTCATCACCTTCAGCTGAACTTAGCTGAACTGAGCCTACACTTTCAGTACTTGTATAAACAAATTAAAAGTCCATGGCATAAAAGCAAAGATTTACAAGATTCCTTTAAAAATATTTTAAAATAAATGATGTCATGTAACTACAACATACCCACAATATTTAAGTTCACCACGCACTGTTTAAAAAAAAAAAAAAAAAAGAAGCGTTGGTACAACTGCTGACGAGAGTTAATTTCTTTTCCCCTTTCAGTGAATCTTTCACACACTAACATTACCTGAGTAATTCTACACAAATGAATTTTCAGTGGTACTCAAATGCACAGATATTTACAGAATCCTTCCTTTCTGCTAATATTAGTTAAAAATGAGGATAAGGCAACAAGCTCTTGCGCTACTTTCACTAAAAGACAAGAAAGACGTTAGATACTAAATGAATTCAAAAGACAAGCAGTCCACAAATCCCAAACATGGATAACTTTGAATTTTTCAGTAGAAAACCCTGGGGGAGTGTATGATATCAAACCTCAATAAAACTAGTATTATAAAAATAAAGTAGTTTTTATGCATTACTCCAAAACTATCCTATAGAATGTAATAGGATTCTGGGGCATGAATGCGTTTTCTTCAGTAAAGTTGACAGCTTCTAGCAGAGAACAATGCTGCTTCTAAATTTATCGGACATTCCTACTAAATATCAACCCCATTTTAGTGCTTTCATTCAATAAAACAACTTTTATAGGACTTTTCTGAAAGAAACTTGTGTATGAATTAGCCTTCCATAGCACAACTCATCACCTGACACACAGTCAATCAACCCCTGAAGATAAAGGAATTAAAAAGGAACCTGAGAACATGTATACCACTTAAGTTTAAACATTAGGAGTATAAAAATTTGTATTGAAGGATGCACATGGTAGTAGTTTCAATATTTCAAACATTATTTAATTTTGTGGCATTTCCTGTTAACAGTTCCTGGAAAAATTCATTGTAACATCATATCACAGAATCACAGAATCACAAGGTTGGAAAGGACCTACAAGATCATCTAGTCCAACCGTCATCCTATCACCAATACTACCCACTAAGCTACTAAACCACATCTTGTAGCACCTTGGCCAGGCGCCTCTTAAAAACCGCAAGGGTCGGTGACTCCACCACCTCCCTCGTCAGGCCGTTCCAGTGCCTGACCACTCTCTGAGAGAAAAAGTTTTTCCTGATATCTATGATTACCCACAAAATGTATTCCTCCCAGAATACAAAAAAACCACAGTTCACACCAACTATTCATAATTATACACTTCTTTTACACATATAAAGGGATGCATGTGGCCATTATGTTTTTCAGAGTCCCTTTAAATGTACTGTCAATCAGTTGTAGACTGCACTGTCAACTGCAATTATGCATATACAGCAATTCTGAGTTCCCAGGTAATTTAGCATGAAGAGTTAAAACACTTTCAGGGAGAATTTGCATTTATTCTCGATGCTTGCAAATGTGTTCTTGAAAGCAATCTTAAAGTTAGATCTGTTCATAGCATTTATTTCTCATTTAATATGTGGTTCCTAAGCATGAAAGGTTATTAAGACAGGTTAGAAACAGAAGAAAAACAATGCTTCCTCCGGGTTCCTTCTTCATGGAATATTCTGCAAGCAGCCCAATGCTGAGTAAACCAGGAGGTGCAGCTGAAGCCAGTCTGTACTCTGCTTTAGTAATGGAAAAATTATGGAAGTAATTTGGACCTTTTTGCAGACAAACATCTGAACAAACTAATCAGTGAAATTAATTTGTAAGTCACTATTTACTACTACAGACACTACATTATTTGATGGAGAAAGGCATTATAAACATGCAAAAAGCTACATAGCATGTCTTATCTGACCACTAGGCTGGTGTTAATAACCACCAAAGCATACACCTGGGCAGTCCGGGAAGAGCGTATGAAAATAGACAGCCACTCACAGCTCAGTTTTTTACCTGGCCAGTAAGGCTTCAGCTGCAAGGGCGCAGTGCAGCTGTTTCATTTCTTACTATTTTGAGTTCTCAATTCCTGCAGTATGTCACTGATGAGCTTCTTATAAAACTGCTTGTCACAAAATGAATAGCAAGAAAACAAAATAAAGAGTTTGTACACAAAACAGACTTTTTTTTCTTCCTTACGTTAACAATTCATACCTTCCCCTCACCTATTCCTTTACTTTCTTTCCTTGGTTTATATATGCCATGACTTGAACTGCAACTAACTTTCCGGGAAGAAACAGCGAGAGATTGAAAGTCTCATTACATACTATTAAGGCAAAATTCTGTAACTCTGAAAACTTTCCGTTAAACATATTTCCTACAGTATATAATCAGCCCGTGGTAGTATTCCTTCAGTGATGAGCATGGAGCCAAACCTAACAGCATGTAGACAGCCGATCTGCTAAATAATCGTACTGCAGCCATCACTAGCAGCAATCTGTAGGTGTATCATTCTGAAAAAGGGATGAGTAATTAAGACGATTTGCTTTACCTACAGATGGTTACATTTTTGTGTCTTCTACTTCAGAACCACGAAAGAGCATAATAAAGGAATAACAACTAACAAGCTCTGCCTCAGTACACCCAAAACCACTTACTCTGCTCCACAGGTCTTTATCTAAACAAAGCCTAGCCTCAGCTTCTTCTTGTATTCCCTCCAACTTGCCCAACACACATCTCCAGGTTGTCCCTCCTCTGAGTTTCCTTGGCTTGGGTTTCTTGGCCACCTTTGAAGCCTGCCAACATGAGCGGTAGGATTTTGTTGTTTAACCCTGGCAGGAGGCTGACACCTCTCCCTGTCTCTGACTATCTGGATCAGACAAACAGGGAGGTGTGAATGCCTACAGCCTGTGTGTGGCCTGGTTATAGCTAAGTTTCTTAACCCCTTCTTGCCCCATCTGCCGCTCCAGAACCTGCACACTGCCTTCAAGCCAAAACGAAGCCACCGGGGACACTGCAGCTGCTGGCGCGGGGCCCGCTCGCTGGGACGGCTGCGCCGGTGCAGCAGCTGGGCCCTTCTAGAAAGGCACGGAGAGAAGAGGCCAGGAAGAGCCTAACCAGACAGCTGCTCCTTGGAGCCAGCCACCTAACTTCTGGCGTCCGGTACGCGACTTTCACATGCCTCCTGCTGGCAGGGGCCATCAGACAAAGGTGTGAGGAGAACTTCAGCATGAGTAGATTTTGCACAGAACTGACTGAAAGGGACTACTCCATTCTCTTACCTGAATCTATCCCTTTGCGTTAATCTATTTTTTAAAATTAATTTTGCAAACACTTCAGAACGCTGAGGAATATCAGTGTTGTATCCAGCCACAGGACAAAATGACTTTTTTGTCAGAAGATGAAGATACCCACAGACGTGACTGACTGCAGGGTAAGACTGTTCCTAAGCCCTCAGGGGCTCTCAAACTGGAGCAATCAATAAGAATTAATCTGTAGTTTACAGGAATTTAACTGTTCCTCTTGATTGTATCTCAGTCAAGTGAAAGTTCATACAGCTGCCAGCTAATGTGGTTTAACCTACAGTAAACGGCACATCTGAATACTGAGGGTAAAAATCCAGGCGGGAGAAAGTCGCTACTTGCTCTCCTTGTCAAAAAAGCTTTTAAGAAAAACACAAGTGAAAGAATGTCAGAAGTTGTACAGGAACAACTACACAGGAAAAAAAATGAACAGTACATGAAAAAGATGTAACAACTAACATTTCTGCCTGTTCCATGTCTTTGTATGATTTTAAGTTTCCAAAGTATTTGCAATCAGTAAAATTTCTATCGCTAACACATTTTCTTCTATGTAGGAGAGCTCATCATTTATTAAACCTTTTACTAATCTGAATAATGCTGGAGGATTTCCACTGCGTGGCAATACACAGTCTGATAATAAATGTTGTAAAGGGAGTGAGAACACCGTTCATAACCTTAAACAGCTTACATTGGTTTTAGCTCATTTGGGATCAACGTCTATTAGAAAAAGAGAACAACACTGTCTTCCCAAAACTGTCTTCAAGACTCACTACGTTATCAAAAGTTTTCTGACTATTTACTTTACCACTATAAAAATGAGTTTTAAAATTTAAACACAGAGTGCAAATTAAATGAACAGCTTATAGGGTTTTGTTTGTTTGTTTTTCTTAACTGTTATCTATCGATTTGCTGGCAAGTTCTGCAGGTTGCAGTGCTACCAAACCCAAGTGTTCAAAGACCATGAGTCAGGCCACATATTCTTTTTAATTTACTTTTATTTTCTATCATCTGTTGTCAACAGCCCAGAGGCAGAAAGGCAGAAATTTAATTTTTTACTATTTTCATTTATTTTTAATTATTGTTAAGGTTCACAGATTCTTATTAGCCTGGAGCTATTATTTTATTTATTTATTTATTTTTAAGGAAAGTATGTAAATTCATGAGGTCTGCAAGCAAACAAACATGACATGAATCACCAATAGTGAGTTAAGGGGAAGTAAGTGAAGAAACTGTCAAGATCGTGCCAATATAAGAAATAAAGATACTATGAGCACAGAGAATAGTAAACTTTCCTCTGTTATAAACTAGTCTTGAAATCTCAGTCATCATTAAAAAATCAGGATTAATATTTTACATCTCACTCAGCTGGACACATTGAGAGCTAGGATTTGAACAGTGCTCTCTGCTGGCTTCCCTACTTTATTCTGGTTAGCTTAATTCCTACAATATAATGACAAAGAGCAAAATCAGTGGGAATTCTCTCTGATTTCGAGTTCCAAGATTTGTTTTTGGTGTATAGTTGGAAAGTGAAATTGCTACTATCTAAGTTTTGAACAGATTTATAAACAAAAAGACTCCCCCCACCAAAATAAAAACCCACAGACATACACACACAAAAAAAACACCTTTTGTAGCTTACAGACTAATTATTCTAGTTTTTTTGTTGTGGTGGTGGGTTTTTTTTGTTTTTTTTTTTGTTTTTACTGGAGACATTAAAGAATATCTGAATGTTGCTCAGAAGTAATGACTTCTATAAAAATTAAAACAACAACAATAAAATAAAACATACAAAAAAAAGAAGATAAAACAGGTGTCAACCACGGATATTTTCTTAAAATGCAGGGGACAACATTAATTACTGCTGCGATACGTAGTTGTTTGTCCACTGCAAACTCTGCTGTCTCATAGTGAGTTGTATAAAGGACCAGAATCTAAGTTACTTCACATGAACCTAGTAATATTACTACCAATGTCAGTCTATACCAAGCTGAGAATCTGTGTTTTACATGAATCGCACCATGCTTACATGAATTTGTCAGAATGAGATGCCTCGGTTAGCATAGTAACAAAACAATCTCTTTCAAATGGGATTGAAAGCAATCAATCCACCACTGAGCTTTTAGGGAACTCCGATCTGCCCTGGACTCATTAACAATGGAAGTGGTAAAGAAAGCCATTTACTAATGTACCTTATGGTGCCTGTTTAAAAAGGATGAAACGAGAGAAGGCACAAGAACCTACCTAAATTCAGCTTGAGAAGCGATTCAGCACTGGTAAACAACAGGAAGAACTTCTATCTTGTATTGACGGGGCTGGCAAGTTCTGATATAATTAGAATGAGGAATAGCTGCAGTGTGCCACTGGCATTTACTGGTGTCTGTATTGCTTAATGAGCCATCACCACCACTGTGGTTTTTGTTGGGTTTTTTTTGGTTGGTTGGATGGGTTTTGCTTGTTTTCAAGCAAGACAACAATGCTGGAAAATGAAAGACCGTTAAAAGACGACAATTACATAAATATGAAATAGAGGAGAAGCTCTTCCATTAGGGTTCCCTGATTTAGGAGGAGAGGATAAAGAGCAACATAAGCAGATTTCTGGACAAATGGTGACACTAAGCTGACCGTCTGGCAGAACCAATGACAGCTTATTAAGAAGAAAAGGGAAAATGTAATTAAGCTATACTACAGGTAATAGCTTCACACTGTAATGTCATCTCTGAAACGCACTAAAGGAGCTGTTCATGGGGTCTGACATAGTACACATAAAAACACTTTAACAGCAAGAAATTAAAACAAGTGAACACAGGAGAAAAGAAAATGTAGTCATTAAATGTAACTTGAATTAGCCCAGAAGAGCCTCAGATTCAGGCTAAACTGAAGAGACTTCAACAAAAGGAACAAAAGTTGCTTAGTAGTTTAAGTACCCTGGCTGATAGTTCAATATTGTTTTAGTTCCTTTGCTGAAAAAGCAACATAAAGTAGTTAGAACAGGCTAATACGTGCATGGGATTCAAAACAAACAAAACAAAAAAAAACCACAGCACCCAAACCTCCAACACTGTTCTTCACATTTACCCTTAGAAATGCAAATTTCTCTTTGCAAATTAGCATTGTCCTTGTTAACAGGTGCTAACTAGTGAGGAACCGTGCTGCTTTCTCTGTGTTACTGAGGAGCAGATGCCTTAATGTATTTCTAGTGATAGGCTTAGGAAAAAGGTCACTGAAAAAACAAAGATCAAACGCTCCTCAAATCTGACCCTGAGATTTCAAAATAAAACCAGTGATGGGTTTGAGAAGCAACGATGGCATCAGTGAAAAAGGACACTGCCATTGTGCATACTTCGTATTGCTATGCCTGTGAATTAACATACACGACTAATTTTCAAGACTCTCAGCAATGCGAGATTCACCTGTTATTTTCAATTGACACTTTATTATTCTATCATGTTGATATAAATTGGCAATAGCTTCACAGAAGCAAAGGGACAAGTGAATCAAGAGACTTCTTACACTGGCATAGATATTCTAAGCTTTCATCTCTTGCGGGCACTTTAAACTCCCTGTCACCAGGTATCTCGCAATCACCATAATAAGACATGAAAAAGCTACTATCTGCATTTTACAGATGGGACAGTTATTTGGATAAAACAAAAATGCAGCGGAACAGGGACAAACACTCCGGTACATGTGTAAGTCCAGGTAGACAGGGACTTAAATAACATACGTAGGTATCTGCTGGCTGTGGAATCCTACAAGGATTAACAAGTAGTTGTGCACGTAGGTGCCTGTACATATGAGTTGATGTAAGATCCTTTATTAATCTTGTCATACTGAGTTTCCCAATACTGCACAGAACATACCTGCATCGTGTTCTAAAGAGCAGTACAAAGACACGTAAGCTACCTAGCATCGTGCAAAACAAAGCAGCACAGTCATGTCAGCAAAGCTTAGTAAGTCACATATGCCTCCGCCGAGGGCTACGTTGTCTTTTGAAGGATGAACACTAGTATCTCTGTTTGGCCCCATTGATCTGGGTGAACCTAAGAGGTGCTCACAGCTAGCTCAGTCCTTTTTATAATACTGTGTGCAGTACAATATAGAACCTCCAAAAGTATTTGATGGATCACAGAATGAGGTTTGCAGGCATCAAACTCCAGGCGAGCACTCTGAGCAGAAGTTCCTCCACTCCTTCAGGCCATAAATACACCAGCTACTTCTGTAGTCCGGGTGAACTGAAATTCTGCTTGGTGGTGTAAATGAGCATTTTATAAACCATTTTGTCTGAAACTCCACAAAATGAAATCAATCCTGTCCCGGGGCAAGGAAGCGGATTAGATGACCTCTCTAAGTCCTGTACGGTCCTGTTTTCCGTGATTCTACTATGGCTCAGGATTGCTGTCTACTCTGTTCCCAACCTGCTCTGGTGGCATTCACACGCCATCCTCATCTTTGTGCATTAACCACCTTTAAATATTTTAAACTGCTCAATTTTCTTTCAAAAATATTCAATTTTATCAAGCCAATATGGAGTATACCAATCATGGTCATGGTGACAAAATACCAGTATTTATGTAAAATATGTTTGACCATAATTTCATGCACACTATCTCTTGCAAAACTTCCAGGAAGGGAATACACGCAAGTGTGACCCGTACCCCAATTTAGTTTGCAACCTTTCCCTATCTGGGTTTAGTTAAGAAGGCCCATCTCACAAAATCTGCATGCATTACTGTAAACAACCTCAACTGGATGGTGCTTGGCAGAAGAACAGATTCATTTGCAGGATACTGAAATAGAAGCCGAAGCCAAACATATCTGTTTGACTCAGATTTGGAAGATTAGGCCTTAAAACAGATCTTCCTCATTTGTCTGAGACCTTCTGTATGACCTTTCTTCTACCGGCCAATGGAAAGCATTGAGTCATTCCCTATTCTGGAAATTCATTATCTGCAACTTAGTTCTAACAGGACTCATAGATAATTCATCTCTTGACAGCGAAAGAGGCATGGGAAGTGAAGGAAAGTTACCCCAAGGTCAAACATTGCTTCCTGTTAGTCACGCACACAGCTCCATGCGGTACTGCTGCTTTCTACTTTCCTTGGTTAGATTCAAGAGAGATTGCTAAATTAGGGGAAAAATTTTCAAGTTAATGTGACAACAATTTAGCTTTAAATGATCTGAGAACTGCAACTGGGGAACTGACATTTTAAAAGGTTATTGATTGTATAATTAACATAATCAATAAAATTTACTTAACATTTACGTAGACATTAAATAGAGTATGAAAGCTGACTGTGAACATCTGACAAATATTTTCACTAGGAATCTAATGACACATTTGAAGAGAGATGTTTTCCTCCAATCCAAAAATATGTAATAAATCTGAAGAAAAAATTCTGCTAGACCCATTTAGTAAACTGATCTCTCTGCAAACTGTTTTTACGCACTAATAAAATCCTCAGACACCACCCAAAGCAAGCACAAAGCCGGCCTCACAGCATGGATTTGTCATTAATCATGTTCATAAGCAACTGCCTTTGCTCTAGAAAGGCCAGTTGCCATATTGCTCAGTGCACAGCGTTCACTTCTAAGCAGTGTAGCAAAACCAGTAAAAAATAGTACTCAGCAGGCATTAGTGATAGGTGTTAGGAGTATTTCAAAAAATGTCTTTTAGTCAGAAAATACTGATCAGGGGGTGGGGGAGAGAGAAAGGCAAAAGAGAACCTTTTAGTTGGAACATACCCTTCTTAAGAAGGTTTTGTGGGAGAGACTCTTCATGACTGGGCTCTATTTTCCCATCAGAGTAGCCAGCAGGTGAGTAGTTAGAGATCGCAGATGCGACTCAAGCAGAAAATCTAATCACTGGTTACTGGCTATTTTGGACTATGTCATTTCTTTGTTGGCGAGTTTGTTTTTAAGTGCTTGCAAGGTCTGTTTCACTTCTGAGGCAGAAAAGGAAACTTCACGTTTTGCAGAAGAGAATCTGGGTTTCTAATTAGCCTGTAATTGCATTCTTTCCTCTTGTACCTCACCCAGACTCGAAGTGGGCTGTTTTGCAGACCACCCACCTGTGGGACCCCTCAGATTTCCAACATCTCTCCAGAGGCTTTCTGTGAAACAGCTGAGTTCACGCTCAGCGTGCTCATACCCTCCTCTTCCTCTCATTTTAAAGAAAGGAGAATGTATTCAGCTCTTCCCGGTAATGAATGAGATGAAGAGCAAGCTGAAAGATGGAAAATGAATTTGGATAAAACAACAGCAGGCAATCCAGACATTCTGCAAACACTAAGGAATAAGCTAATCATAAAAAGATTCATTTTTTGGATATGTTACCTGTAGATTTAATTAAATTAAACAATAGTAGAAACAGTAAGTGCCACATGAGTGATAATGGGATTTATTTTGTAACTTATTCTTTTAGTCTATTCCAAGTTTCCCCAAAACAAACTAAAACCAGCAAGTTTGTTCAGTGTTATTTATACATCAGTAATTTGAAAAAGGCAATCTCAGCAGAACCAAAATAGCCACGCTGAAGAGTAAGGATGATTCTTAGTGAGAAGTAAATGGGTAGAGAATGTGCACTGCCAAGATACCAGAAGAAGGGAGAGTTCTCCCCACCCCCAGGGAAATGCTGTTTCTTTAACCAAAAACAAACAAAAAACAAACAAAAAAAAAAAAAATCATGGACACAAAACCTATTTCTGCTGTAACAAATACATAGGTAAATGTATATATGCACAGAAGTAAAACACAAAGAAAGCACTAACATTCAGGTAATTACTTTGCTACATGTCCTAACTGCTCAGAATTAGCTTGAACTATCATAAACACTAGAGATCTAAAAAACAAAAACAACAAAACACAACACTTCTTCTCCATATGAATTCTCCATATGAATTCTCCATATAAAAGTTATATTTTTCCTCTGGGCAAAGCAGTTCCTAAAGGTTTATGGCCATCATGGTTGTGAACTCTCTAATCACAGTGATTCTGAAGAACCAGATTCAATCCCCTGTTTAAAAAGCTCTCATCCACACTGTAAAAATGAAATACGGCACTGAGATGAATGAAGGCAGCAAGATGAAGGAGAACTTGTCAGTAGCGGAGCGACTCTTCGCAGTTACTAACGCTCCTTCACTCTGCTAGCACTCCCGACGCTGGAAGCTTACTGCTAACTGGGCAGAGAGACCCGCAGGACTACATGGAGGCAGCTGCCCAAATCACTACAGCAGAGTTTGATAGAAGTTTCTCCAAAGCTACTGATATTAAGAATGAATAAAATTTTGCTAGCAGGTATCAGCAACGTGGACTAGGCTCAGAGAGGTGAACACTTTTTTAACCTAAAAATTCAACTTAACCCCCTGTGATCAAACATATACTTCTTCTAAGCTCTCTTAATGAATAATTTGCCTGCTTCCAGTGATTAGAGCTGAGAGGAAGAAAGATGAATTTATCACAGAAAGCGGAACATGGCACCAATGAGCAACAAACATTAATGTAAATATCTGCAACAGATTCAAGATCGGTCTGAAAGAAGCATGAATGGAAACACCTGTGTGTAAAAGCACCAGAAGAAACAACAGGAGTCAGAAGAGTGGCAGGTACTGATAACCTGACTGTCAGCGATCGAACTGGCAAGCACCAGAGCATGATGTCTGCGCCAAGATCAGGCAGCCTGTGTCACTTCTCTTCCTGTTACCTCAGCAGGAGGGCACACTGCACCCATAAAGCTACCGCAAACCAGAGAAACAAAGAAAACAGGCAGCTAACGATTTATGCAGGATAAAGTAAGTGAGATTAAGGCAAATCTCGCACCATAACCGCTGACACCTAAAGGACAGAAAAGACCTGCCGAATCTCATTTCATCACCGCCGTCCAAAGGAACCCAAAAGACATAGTGAGGACTCGACGCCCAGCACCCTTCCCTGTATGCTGCATGCAAGGATCTTGGCCAGGCCCCTTGGGCACGCATGTTTTGGTGCTGCTGGTCTCTCAATATCTGAAAACAAAGCATGAAAACAGAACAGTTTTCCCACACATCGTGAGAAAGACTGAGTGGTTATTCCCAAAGTCCATGAACCAGCTTTATTCTGGGTATATGTTGCCACTGCAGTTGGATTTCCTTTGCCTCTGCCCTCATCAGAAAGTCCCTCCAATAGCACCAGCAGATCATCACAAAAATTTCATTTCCTGACGTGTGTTCACCTCCTGCTGGTTCAAGCCCTGTATTTGATCCCAGCACATAACAATGAGTTACAGGCAGAAAGTTAATGCAGCTTCATTTTTCTGTAACTGTAGTTCTGCATGCTTTCCAATAGACAGGAACAAAGAGCTTTTTATCTCCTAGCAAAGCAGATCACAGATACAAAAATAACATTCTGATATTTCCTTGTCAGCTGTTAAACAAAACAAAAGCAAAAAAAGAAAAAGAAAACACCCTTCCCTACAGAGGAAGCAAATGAAGGAAAATACAAGAATTAACAGTCACACCATAACATAAAAATACATCTTAAGACTTAGTTTATAGTTCTGCAATCTCCTGACTCACTGAATCAAAGTTACTGGGTCACCATTCTGACTGAAGGGAACCAACAATACAAGTTACTATCCAGTGCAAGTAAGAGAAGATACATCATCCACTTATCTGGAGCCAAAGCAAAAATATTTCTCTCATCTCTATTAATACTGCTTTTTATGCTATACCAAGTAAAGATAGTTTTGGGACATTTTCTCTAATTATTCACCAAAACTGGTCCTTTATATTTCAGCCAGGATTATCCAGAGAATAATGCACTTTTATCCCTTTCTTTAAAACACACTTGTGCCCCAGGAAATTTAACTGCCACTGTCTAATCCCATGAAAGTCCTTTCTGAATCACTTGGGGATTGACCTCATGAATTTTTCATTGTTATTTCTTGGTGGGACTGTCAATCAGACATTAAAAAGAGGAAAACAAAACAGAGTGAAGTAGTTTGCTAGAAATGTTACCTCACCCAGTGCTAAAATTACATCAGGTGGCATAAAGATGAATCACTTTGAAGAAGCAGCATGGAAAAAAGTTTTCATTTTGCAACCTTTTCTCTCTGTTTTCTCAGGATTAAAAGCTTATTTCCCTTTTGTGTTCTTCAGGCACACTCAGTGTTGTGTCTGTGTTTCCCAAAGAACACTGTGGACAGTTCAGGGAAGTTTATGAGAAAAACCGAGCATCAGTTGTGCTTTAATCAAGCTCCACCAAATTATCCTCAAATCAAACAGCACAAGACTTTTTTTCTTCACACTTCTATATGGTTACATTCACAGTAGTGACAGAAACATGGAAGATGTGGCTCAGATCCCACAAGATGTCTAATCACTACTGACAAGTTAAACATGAGCGTGAAGAATGTCCTGCCACAAGCAAAGCACAAACACTGCACATCAATCCGCCCACCAGGCACAGAAGCTTGGTATGTTATACTAAGCCTAGACCTAGTATTACCTGGGACTCCCAGCCATATATTAAGACCCCACAGGTGCTTTGCAAACACAGATTAGAAGGGCTGATCTTTCCCTAAAGACCAAATAGAAATCACTTATAAAGAAAGGCAGAGGTGATGCAGCAATCATAAAACTTTTGCAGACCTTTTCAACTGGCCTTGAGATAACTTATTCTCTATTAAGTTAAAGGCTTTAAAAGATAAATACTTCAGCCTAAGAAAGGCAAAAAAAAAAAAAAAATCATGCAAGAAAACCATCAACAGAAGTGCTCACAACTGAGAAACAGAAAGCACTGACAATTCTCACCCCTGAAAGTTACAACAAAACACAAGGCACAGAATCTGAAACGTTCAGGTGAACACAGGCAACAACATTAGCGTGAAGAACTGAATCTATTCTTCCCAGACAGTGGAAGACAATTTAGATAAATCTGCTTTCTGTACTTCTATTAATACAACTTTATACTAGTGAGGCCTTCACATCTTCGCAATGTAAGAATAAGTCCCATCTAAGCTCAAAGATGCTGAGATGACACATATGGCTGTATATTAGTAATAGCTTGTATATTTTAAGAAATATGGGGATCTGAACTCTGTTTCATCCAATGTGTGCATTCCCTTTCCTATTGACATTGCTTTATTTTAAATTAATTTACTGTGTTATGGTTAATGTTTTCAATAGAGCTCTGATCCCTTTGAACACCTGCTCTCTTCAAAGCTGGTTCTTCAATTCAACAAGTCTCAGCTCCTTACGTACAGCGCTAGTGCACACTGTACAGTGCACTGCAGCTGCATGGACTCGGGAGCTGCTACACTATATATCCCGTCATATTTAGCGTTGGTGCGGCCTCACCTTGAATACTGGGTGCAGTTCTGGGCTCCACAACCCAAAAAGGACGGTGAGGTGCTTGGAAGCGCCCAGAGGAGGCCAGCGGGGCTGGCAGAAGGGCTGGAGGGCACGTCCTGTGAGGAGAGGCTGAGGACACCGGAGCTGCCCAGGCCGGGGGACAGGAGGCCGAGAGGCGGCCTCGCTGCGCTCGGCAGCGCCCTGAGGAGGGGACGCGGAGGGAGCTGCCGGTCTCCGCTCCCTGGTCGCCCACGGCGGGACACGCAGAAGGGCGCAGAGCTGCGCCGGGGGGGAAGGAGCGGGCGTCAGGAGAGATCTCTTTACCGTGAGGGTGGCCAGACACCGAACAGGCTTCCTAGCGAGGGGGTTGACGCCCCGTGCCTGGCAGCGCTCAGGGGGCGTTTGGACAGTGCCCTCAGTAATATGCTTTAACTTCTGGGTAGCCCTGCAGTGGTCAGGCAGGTGGGCGTGATGGTCTTTGTAGGTCCCTTCCGACTGAACTGTTCTATTCTATTCTACGGAACTGGCATATAGAAAGGGCCTATACATGCTGGAGATTGCCTATTCCAATACAGTTCCAGCAATCATGTGAGAGCCTCCATCTCCCAACCATTCGTATAAACACATTATTCAGGGAAAAGAGAAGTAAATTTTCATTTGGGAATAATTACTCTGCTGTGAGAGGAGGTCAATTAGTCCACTATAAAGGGTCAACAATGCGCTGAAACAAGTTGTGTCACAACAGCTAGGTCAGTCTGCCTGAGAAAAACCTCTCTTGTGTAACTGTGTGTACAGGCTTCAGATTTCCTTTTGCAGGCTAACAAGGTGTTTTTACAGTGGACTTGAGCAGCATGCCTGACCCCAAGCCATGTGGGTCTGGGTCTGCTCAGTGATTACAGAGAGTTCAGAACATCCTTACACGTCAATGTGAGAGGAGGGGCAGAATTTTCTTGAAACAATATAAATGAAAGTCTTACCTCATGTAAGAATAAATAATTTAAAGCATGTGTCATGGATTCTACCTGGGGATGCCAACACTGTTTGAGGATATTCATGGTGCAACCGGAAACAAGATTTCTTTTTAGGATTAATTTTGAGTTTGAGATTATATATCTAAATACATAATGCTAACATAAAGTTAAATAAGAGGTTTCGGAGATGGAAAGGGGGACAGGTTTCCTCCAGTACTATTTCCTGTGCAGCAAGCATTCATGCAAGTCAGAGGCCAAGCCTCCATGGAGCCTTCTCATTACCATTGCAGCTGCTCTGGGTCAAAAGAGCACTAAGAAACACGGTTTTGTTTTTAATTGGTCATTTTTTGTTTGGATACTTGGTTTTGTGTTGTTGACTGCTGGAGACCTCTTTGTTTTCAGGCTTTTTTTTTTTTTTTGGAAGAAGTTGTCAAGTGTGCACTGCAAACAAACGGCCCAGAGAGCTGTAATCACCACACTTATCTCCCCCTCACCTTCTTTTCTACTAATAAATGTACTTGTTTTCCCTACATCATAGAAAAGTTCAAAAATAGGATTTCCCACAGCAGCATCCCTTAGCTCAACTCTCCCAGCAGTAGCAGAACCAGAACAATAAAATGAAGGGCCAGTAGGATCCTGGTGCTAAATAATGACTGGAGACATGTAATGCCTAAAATAAAATTAGCCACCTGAAACCATTCAAACAAACCTTGCTGATGACTAAACTACAATTTCTTTCAGTTCTTTCCTTTGGTAAGTGAAAGCAATAACAACCAGTCAGGTAAAGAAAATCTGTTTACAACATGAATTTCATTTTGATACCCTTTCAGGGGAAAAAATACATATATTCTTTATATATATACACTTTATAAATACATATATACATATATACATATATACATATATACACACACACACACATTCATATATTCATTAGCTAAAGACTCTGTATCCCTGTGCCCAGGAGTGAGAGCTTAGAAAGCTACAGATTAAGTTTAAGCCTGTTTTGGTGTCATTATCGCACTTTTCCAAAAGGTCCTAGGGCAAAAAGGGGATTTTTTTTTTTAAATTAAATTTTTTTAAATTTTAAAAAGAAGGTAAGAATCAGTTTATTTAAAACACTACACAACTTGATTACATCATGAGGGAGGAAATGGTATGGCTACATTTTTTTCTTGTCAGTTGAAATTTAAAGCTCAGAGAAGTCTCTCTGAACTTTTCTTAGGTAATTTAAATCACAAGCCAGACAGACTTCAAAAAGAAATAATACAGCAATTCCATTAAAAAGTATAATCATGTGGGGAAGAGGAAAAGTCATCAGACTAACAGACAAAGGATTGAACAGAGCTCTAGTTAAAGAGGTCTGCATGAATAGAGCAGGATTCATTTCCGAGAAAGCCAAGAAGTGCAAAACGTTGAGAATTAGAATTAAACCCTTCTACACTGGTAAGACCACATCCTTCCTAGTAAAGAGATGATCTTTCTTCAGTTTCACTTTGCTTCCTTCTCTGTTCTGTAATCATCCTATCAGGCAATTATATCTCTCGTCCTTCTCCTTGAGTTTGTTAATTCTTTCCTTACGGGTTGCACAGTTCAGTAATGGAGGCAAACAGGGTACTCTTTTGTTAGCGGCCGGCCTGTGTATAAACTAATATACATTCAAGGTACAAGAACTTGAAATACTGTCTCTGTCCACATTTATAATGCTAAGGAATCACATGCAGCCACAAAAGTAGTACGGCATTTTACCAGAAACAGTTCCCCCCTCCTCCCCCTTCAACATTTTGGAGTCTGCTCAGAGCCCCGGTTAATGTATGCAATTTGTTAACTTTCACACATTCAGCCTCGCTTTTTGGTCCCCACTTCACACTCCCACGCACTGGTGCCCACACCATATGTACGTGCAGCATGACACTGCTGCCTCTCTTGTGCTAGACCCCCAATGCCAGAAGCAGCTGACTGGCAGATCTGCACAACAGACCTGGGGAAGGGAAGGCAGAGAAGAAGTAAGAGAGCAAGGAGAGAAAAAGCTGCTTAAAGACAGCTGCAGTTCTGTCCTGCAGGATGCCACTCAGCACACAAGATCATTCTTGGTTGTACTATTGCTATTGCCTTCCACCAATTCACACTAACAGAAGCCCCAAGCGTTTAGCGGTTGTACTTATGATATAGCCGTTGCATGGCAATTTAAGTGGTCTGTACACTCTTAAACCCATCCTCATTCAGCTTGTTTAGTTCTAAATGAGACTAAAGAACATTCCTTAAAAGTGCATGTCTCAGTAGGTCCTGTATCAGTGAACGTAGTAGCGCGCTCTACTAATAGCTGTCAAACCTCTCAGCTATTAAAAGTCTATGTTCTCTTACCTCAGACTTCTACAGACATTCACAGAGGAAAAAAAAAAAAAACAGCTTCAACACAAATTTAATTTCTCAGGCATATCCCAAAATACGTATTTTAACATATTCATACAATGAGAAAGGAGCCTTAAGTTGCAATGTGCTGTCAAATAGCAACCAATTCTGAGATGGGCGCTTCCACATCTGATTAAGCAAGAAAGGAGAAAGAAGACAACTGGTCTTTAAAGCAGAAAAGACAGAAAAGCTCCTGAGAGTGTACAGCACTAGAGGGAAAAAAAGTGCCTGCTAGAAGTATTTTCTAAATACATACAATTTTAACTGCCCATTCTACTGAAATGTCTCAGTTGTTTTCAGCAATTTTAAATTTCAGGCCAAGTGTTTCATACATAACATGTACATATTCCTTACATATAAAAAAGGCTGATTTTGCATGTTTGGCAGAGCAATTGGATGACTTGTCACAGAACGATCATGCTGGAAGGGACCTCAAGAAGCCTCTAGTTCAAACCATGGTCAGCAGAGGTCAGATCAGGTTGCTTAAGGTTTATACAGTCAGATCTTGAAACCCTCAAAGGATGGAGACCGCATAATCTCTCCAGACAACCTGTACCACAGCTTCACCATCCTCATGGTTAAAAATCAATAAATTAAATAAAATAAATCCTTTTATCCAATCTGAATCTCTCGTTTCAATTTTTGTTTTGCATTGTTTTGCATCCTTTCCCTCTGCACCACTGTGAAAAGCCTGGTTCCTCACGGGGAATGGCATACTGTTTATCCTATAAGTTTGCGAATGGTTAGTAAAATACAGGACAGATTTCCAGGAGAGGTCTTCAACTGAGAAGAGGAACTATGGATAAAACCTACAGCATTTATAAAAGAATTACCTCAAAGAGTTCACTGTAAATTGCATTTGCCTTTCAAAAGGGCCAATTTCTCATTACTTCACGGTAAGTATAAACATTTTAGAAGAGTGGAAAATATTAATTAGCTAAAAAACAGGCAGAGTAGACGTTTCAATTTCAAAGACAAAACAAAGCTAAACATGCTGATTATGGAAATTTCATGATCAAAATTAAGCAGTGTTGCTGGTTGGTTGTGACATAAGCCACAATTTTCCAATCACTGCCTAAGGCAAAAATGTCAGAGCTGAACCAAATCGCCTAGATTAGGATGTTTAACTTGACATGTTTATTCTAGCTGAAAGCCAAACAAATCCTTCCAACTTTCTAGAGCTTTCTCCATTCATTCGAAAAAAAAAAAAAAGCTAGCCAACTATTTTTCTAGTAATTCTACAATTAAAAAAGAAAGGAAAAATACAAATGTATACATACAAATATATATATATACACACAAATATGCATATAAACGTCTATAAAATGCAATGATTACATGTATATATGTACACATATGAAACCCATCAGATTTCTCACTTTTTGGAATGGTGGGCAAAAGGTTTCATATTTATCTACAGATAACTTGTACTGGTCACCTTTAATAGTTAGAGGTAAATGCACTTTGGACAGGTAGAGATGACCCTAAATTCCTCATACAGCTTAGCAAACGTCAAGCTGGCATGATAAGTATCCATGAGCTGAGTTCCTAGGGAATAGCTGCCCTGTGTGTTGCCCTCACAGCTAGGAAGAGGATCATACTAGAGGGGGGAAGAATCAGAGACAAATGGGCTTTCAGAAAGCTGAAACTCAGCAAATGCTTGGGTACGTCACCCTTTCAACACAAGGCTGCCCACGTCACAGCAGTGTACAACCACCCCATTAGAGAGCAGGAAGAGCAAATCCCTGTGCAAACACAGTTAGGCTTCCTCCAGTACCTACGTAGCCAGTTTAGAGCTACTTTGATCATCCTTGATTTGCACTGCAATGCTACACATCAAAAACAGTATCCTAACCTCACACCCAGCACAGCAGAAACTGCTTTTTGCCTTCATACATTGCTTAGTTGCAGTATTAGAAAAAATCTGCAGGTAGCTGGAAGGAAATAATACTTAAAGAATTACCTATGCATTAGTCAAATGAAAGTGAAATTATTTCTGAAAGTAAAGATATTAGCATCTTCCCTGGCATAGCAACTCAGACACTACTGAAGGGCATTCTCTCCAATTCAGTCATGGAAACAGCGCAGCTCATATGAGTATCCACTGCTGGGGCTCAATTTTTGTGGTTCTCTAGCAGTAAAATGCCTCATCCAGGACACAAGAATGCACTGCAGTGAGGATGATGGAAGAGGGATTGAATGAGAAAAGCTGTCTGCATGTGTGAATGAGCAAAACAATAAATATTCTCCATCCCGTATGTTTTTGATTAATAGACAGAAACTGTATCCAGGACTACGTTCTCTACCATCTCCTCTGCACCACAGAGATCCCTTAAATACAGGCAGGCAGCCACTGCTGAGAAAACCATGAACTACGGAGCAAAAGAGCCAGAATCAGATGAAGGCCAGAGAAGTCACACAGAGATGCTTTGCTTTAAAAGGACATATGTCCCCTCATGCCACTAGGATTTATGATTTGGGGATTAGAAAGTGTTTGGGGGAAATTACAATCAGAAATCAGAATTCTGCTTCCCTGATCTCCTCCTAGAAACATTTATACTGAAAGGGACAATCTGTCTCCACCTATGTCTTTGGCCCAAACATACCTTTTTTTTTTTTTTTTTTTTTTTTTTTTTTTTTTTTTTTTTTTTTTTTTAAATGTTTAGCAAGTAGAGCTTGACATTTAGCAAGCAGAGCTTCACATTATTTAGCCTCTATATTAAACTGTATCATTTACATTTTAAAAAAAGCCAGTGAATTCTGTTACTAAAATCTTCTTTCTAGTAATATTGAAAATACTAACCGCTGAATGTCCATTGCTGAATGTCCTAGAGCCGCAAGAGTAACACTAAGTGCTTCAAACTGGACTGCAAATTTTGTAGGTTCTATTTTGAGCTTGACATTGTTCATCCTGTTTTTTCAACTTAATTATATTTAGCCTTCAATCCATCCCCAGCAGTATAAATATTTCACATTTTTTAGTTTGTCTGCTTTATTCTGCCTAGTGACTTACAAAAATAACTACACTTCAAAACATCACTTCGGAAAATTAACCCTAAAGCAGTGTTTACAACCCATCAACACTTCTGTGCAAAAGGAAAAATATCATAAGCACTCAGCTGACAACAGCAGTTGCTGAAAGCAATAGAAAAAAAAAGTGAAAACTGAGGAAAAAAAACGTGTACAGACTTAAGTTCCGAACTGTTTAATAGCCCTGAATATTAAGTTGACAGCAAATACTGTCGTTACTTTATTATAATCCACGTTCATGTGCTTAAAACTTTCTATTAAAAAAACCCTTTTTGGATGGTGCTTTCTCTGCCAAATCTTAGGTCAAAGACAGTACTTTTCCCTTACGTATTTTCAGCAAAATCAGTTGGAAGAAGTCTTAACTGTATACGTATTTTTAAGATATTTTTAAGATAACGTTTTAAAGACACGTCAGTTATCCTCACCAAAGAATGACCTTTTTGCTGGTTTAGATTTTTAGAAATTAAATTTTAGATTTTTTTCCTCCAAATTGATAAGTTTTTTTTATTTTTATTTTTTTATAACTTAAATTCTAAAATTACATTAATTTTCCTTGGATCATGGAATAATGCATCAAACGTATTTTAAGCAGGTAGCTTATGTTTGAATTGCATCTCTGTGGTACATATGATTCATATAAAACAGTCATTTGATACATATACTTATGTAAAATCTAGAATTTTTGCAAGTGTTCATTAACCTAACTTATTTTCTATGTTAAAAACCCTTACAAAGAATACACCTATTTCTTTAAACAGTATTGCCTAAAAAGTTTAATACTAGTAATTTATGCGCAAGCAACTGTCCCAGGACTGGGCACCATACCATTAGCAGGCACCAGTAACTATAAACGTCCCCAAAATCCTGTTTTGCACATAAAACACAGGCCAGCCTTGGCAGTTACTCCAATTTTACTTCATGAGCCTTAGTGAGCCCTCCTTTCAGCCAGGCTTTAGCCTGAGTCCCAGCTGCACTGCACCTCTTCGGCCAGGAGTTGTAATGCCTGTTGGGAACAAACGGTGCTTCAACGCTCCTTACTGGAATGCGATATTTAACTAGCAAATGGGGACCCTATAGCTTCGGATAGACTCTAAATACGTCTCCTTTCTTGAATTTAAGTGATCAGGCCAAACATAAAATACTAGGTTCAACACCCCAACAAGCAGAAATGATTGCTGCTTTGTTTTTCTTTGTTGGTGGTAGGGTTTTGTTTGTTTTTTAAAACAGGCTAAAAGTTTCTTATTTTCTCCCAAACCTATCAACAAATATAAAAGGATGCCACTATAAAATATAAACAACTCAAAATTATACTAGTGGAAGTGGCAGTTCTGTTTTGTTTTCCCAGTCTAACATGAAAATCCTTTTCAGCCACTCCTAAAGATGATGCCTAGCAGCATGAGGATTGCAGGACAGTAAGTCTCACTACAACACCTACTATGACATTAGACATAATGCCTTATGTTTTGTTTGTTTGTTTATCGTTCATGATTCCTTTGAAATATTTCTTTGAAAGTGACAAAGTTGTCTTTGATGTACAGCAAGGTGGTGATTTATCAGAATCATCTTTCACACAAAAGTCAGTCCAGCCCGAAGCGCTGACAGAAATTTCTTTGTGCTAATAAACATCTTTCAAAGATAACCAGTAGGAAATAGCACCTGATTATGATTTGGATGTGTAAAAAGAGGAACTCAACAAAAGTAGATGTTGAGAGTGCAGCTGACATCTAACCTGCTACATCTCCCTCAAACCCAGATTTATCGTTGCCTCCTGTTACTGAGTTAGGCTCCACATCTTGCCCTTGGATGTTGAATGACACCCTCAGGGTCCTGCTGGAAAAGAATAAAAGCTTTTTCTGTAGCTAACCAATAAAGAGCAAGTCAGCTGCACTCCAGGAACACCTATTAAAGCCTAACAGAGTCTCATAAAAACAGTTACTTAAATATTAAAGCCATTTCATTAGTAGTGGCTGGAACATAAGAAAGCAGACATTTCAACTGGTTCAAGCCTTTATCAAAGTTTAAAAATAAAATTTGCTATTTATAGGCATATGCATAGAAGCAATGCGCTTACCAGTCCATTTTGTCGTTAACTTCAAAGGAAAGTCATCTTTAAACCACTTATTTCTTAAATCCTGCAACTGAAACTGGTGTCTGAGCCCCCTATATCAGGGCTACTGTAAGCAGCCACTCAAAGGGCAGATAGCCCAAAACAAATCACCAGCAGACAGACCCATTAGTATCAACTTTGGGGTCAGAGTTTATAAATTCCCTCCGGGTGTTAAAAGCACCAGAAACACCATTTGTGTTTAGACAGATGTGAAGGCACAACAGATTATAGACTTACAAGGCTTAACAGAAACAAACGGTGCAAAGGGAAACAAAAGGAAAAAAGTACAAATAAGAGACCTTTAAGTTTTCATCACTGAATTCAAGATGCAAATAAAACTATTCCTAAAATAAGCTTGTCCTAATTCCATAGTTACACCAAACCCTTAAGATGTTTACTTTCCCTGAAGTGGAATTCTAACATTGATCACCAAAATCAAAGTTCACTTTACCCTTTCCTTGTCCTCTTACACGCCATTTCCATCCTAAAAGCTAGCAGCACATACTGTTTCAGTTCAGAGACAATTTTTGTTCTGAAAGTCTCAGCTTCACTGTAACAGCTGTGGGTTAGAGAGGAAAAAAGTGCTCATTGCATTGGAAATTTGGGCAGCCCCCAGGTAGAAACCTGCCACATACAACTTTGTTTTGGACTGCCCGTGGGTGTCCACGCTGGCTGCTCTCATTTAAAAAACAGTGTAGTCTTGACCAAATAGGAAAAATCTTGCATGTAATTTAAAAATTGTTTGCTATGTAACAATCTTGTAATCACATACAATCATGTACAATCATGTAATCTAAGGATCTTCTTCTGCAAAACACAGAGATGGAACAAACATGCAAATGAAAGCCCAAAAGTATGACAGCAATGCCCATCTGCCAAAGGCACAGCACTCATCATAGATCATCCAGTTCCCTTCTGCAGGCAAACCATAATTAGACAGCCAAACAAAGAACAGAACAGAACGAGCTATGACACAGCACTGAGAAAAGGCAGCTTTGCTCATTCAGCATCCTGAGCAGCAACTTGCCATAGCTCAATTAAGGAATCATAAAAATAGAGCCATCTATCTCATTTACTCACTTACACTGAAGTAAGATCAACTACACTATGCAATTCATATTACATTTTCCTCTTAATGATTTTTACAGAGACTTCTGAAACAATACAGTGAGCTAATATACTGAAGGGTTTTACTGTTGAACAAAGATGGTAGATTATCTTTGCTAAAAAGCCAAAAGGTCACCTTGGTAACGTAATTGGATTCCACTCAGAGTTTAAGTTATTATTAGTTTATCTTTCTGCTTAAAGACTGCTCCTTGATACATTTCTTTTGAAGAACTGATTTTAAAATATATGACAATCCACAACTCTGAATAAACGTAGCCCCACTTTTCTCCCACAAACTGTTTTAGCCTCTCTGATTTCCTAGAGGTACCACATAGAAGAAATTATAACTAAAATAAGCACTGTTGTTTGACTTTGCCATCCCTGTGGTGGTCCCTAAAGCTTAAAGAACTTGTAAGACAAAAGTAGTGTGTTTTCTTGAAGAATAAAAAGGAAAGCAATCATTAAAATTTGCCCATTGTTTCTTGATATTACTCATATATAGTAATTTGGGAAATAAAAATACCAAGCTCAGCATCTTGAAACACTTCTTTTGCTGGAGGAAGGAGGTAGCTTACCTCCAGAGCAGTATGAAATTTTTCTAAGAATGCTTCATACCGCATCACCACAGACTTGCAGTGCATCTCTTCTCAGCACTATACTCGATATGCTAACATGTACACAGCACCTTGACCACACAACCCATTTCCCTGCTCACCATGCACAGTTTTGGTGGTACAGAAGACACTGGTGTTTCCTGACCATCAGAGAGTTAGATCCTAGCACTGTGCAGAAAAGGAAATCATTCTTTAGCTTGTGCAGAACAGTCTTTAAAACCACAAGTCCAAATTAGCCACTAGTTTCTGAGCTGGTACCAAAAAAGCAGGTACCAAACTCTGTTCTCACAGACAGAAAACTTAGCCCAGCATGTAAGTGCAGTTTTTCCTCCACACCTGGTTAGAAATTGGTGTTGCCAGCTCCCAGTAACTGCAGGGGTCTCACTGTATTAAGTGCCTTTCTAGAATGGTATGCTGCAGAAATTAAGCATTTACATGACAACCTCAGCTTTTAAAGTAGGGCCTCTAGCTCTCACGATTGCTAAGACATGCTTTAAGACAGTCCCAATGGCTCACAAAATAAAGGACTACTCAAAATAACAAACAGCTTCTCCTCTCATGATTTCTAAGCGAGCGTCATGTTCTTCGGGTACCTGGTGATTTCAGCATTGATACTGTCAAGTTTAACAGGTTCCAATGTGCCAGTCACCTTCCTCTGCTTATCCTGTCTTTAAATGCTTCAGAATAGATACTTCTAATTTTTTTAATTTTTTTTTTAGCAGTAGGATACAAATAATATGAGGAATTACTTCAGTACTACTTCAAAATCAGAACTTAGAAATTATTTTTCAGTCTTTGCAGCAGAGCTGGAATAAAAAATAAACTTGAGTATGCTGTCCACTTAAAAATGCATTTCATAGCTCAGCCTGCTAGCTCCTTTCTCCTGAGTCAGCAGGGAACTGAAGGAGACAAGACAGCTTCCCTTTAATAGCTTCAGGAGGCTAACTTGCCTAATTTGATATCCTACCAGTTCACAAGAACTGAGCTGAGAAAGTAGAGGGTTGGCAGGAGATCAACATTTTCTAATTTAAATACCAACATTTCCAGGCTTTTCAACCCTCATATTAGCAAGCTGATAGATTTATTTGATCCTCTTCACTCTGTCCGTGGATCTTTTTAGAACAATCCCATTTGACATTGGGATTGAGGTGAGTGTGTGCATCAGGCAGCTTGAACATGTTGCCTAAGGAACAGAAAGACAAACAAACAACAACTCAAGACAGACCTTGAGAAAAAAGTGCTGGAAATAAAAGCAAAGGGTATATCTTAAGAACACAGCAGTGCTTTGCTCTAAATGGGAATGCAATAGTTGAACTGCAAAAAGGGTCTGTTTTATATAGTACTTCTTTTTCTACAGAGAAAAAAATTAATCTCCATAAAAATAGAAAGTACTTATGAACTGTCATGCTGTTCAGATCATCAGTTACATGCAAACAGGGCTACTCATTAGCATAATCCTAGAAGTGATCTAGATGCCATAAACAACTCCATACATTTACTAATCAAAAGGCAACGTTACACAGTGACTGCACACAACATATTCATACAAATGTTTCATTCATTTCTTAAGATACAAATGGGAAACCTCTAAAAATGTGTTTCATTTGCAATGAAAAAAGGACAATCCATGCATAAAGCAAAGTATCACTGCATTTTCAAAATGAAAAAAAAAATTCCTTTTGGAATGGTGTTGATGATCCAGAAACAGACAGCATCAGAAAGCAGTTAACTACCCAGTTTAGATTACATTTCATACACTTTTCTTTACTTTAACCATTATTTTGCCATTTACTACCTAATAGCCTTTCCCTAAATACACCCTAAGTGACTGGAAGTTTCAATGAGCAAAGCAGCAGGAATGGAGACTCAAATGTGTGGATCACAGCCAGAAAAAGCAAAGCTGCTGCTGCCATATGTTAAATACATAGGTACTTGTCACTTCAGATTTGAATTCAAACTTCCTCAGTGTCTGCCATTTCACTTTGAAAAGTGTGGGATGATATGAAAAGACATTTTAATATCAATTTCAGTACTTTTATAATATTACCCAAACAATGATTTTACGGCAAACAAGCAACTCCACTCATAAGAGATGCAAATAAATATATCTATGTTTACATAAAAAAGCAAAATCAACAGAAGCTCAACAATATAAGCTCAAAAATAAAAAAACTGTGTTATAGGATAAAACAGGAGGGCAGAAAAGTGAGGAGAACAAACAGGGGAAAAGAAAACCAGCAATTAAAAACCACTACAGAAATCAGCAAAAGATTCTAAAAAGTCTCCAGAAGGCGGAAAAAGTACCAAGTGGCAGAACATGCAGTATTCGAAAAACCTCTGATACTAGTTTACGTATGGAACTTTCAAGTTAGTGACAAAATAGTGGGCTATCAATGGGAAACAGAGGTGTCGGAATGCGCTGCACTGAAAACTGATTAAGAAAAAAAAAAAAAAAAGATCTTTGGCTGTTCCCAGACTGTTTGCATATATGATCAAGCTACTTTCCATCAGAGGAAACTGGAAGGAAAAAAAACTACTTCAGGGAAAAAAACACATGCTCACTAGCTACTATGCTAAACTCCTAACAATGCCACTATGCAATGCTTTCACTAAAAGCAAATTCAGAAGTACGGTAGGCATTTGGTTACGTAAGGACAATTCTGATTCCAGTAACACTGAATAATGGCTTAGTTCTTTCCACTCAATGAAAAGTTCAGTGAAAAAGAAATACTGAAGATTTAATGAGGACATACATTATTGTTCATCTCCTGTTCTGCTGCTATACAAATTCTCCATGAAATCTCAAATCATTAACAAATAGGAAAAGCAAATTACAAGGAGTTCACCCAAAGGTCAGCTTTCTGCACCCAGTCAAATATGCAGAGCCGGTAAGAAAGTCTTCAATGGAACAATATTCTGTGAAAGGATGCAGGCTTAGCATAGTCAGAAAACTTTGTGAAAACGCATCAACTTTGCAAAAAGAAGAAAAAAATAGTCATGTACAATAAATAGGAAGGAAACTTCCAAGAACATCAAAAAATTTCAGTATTCCAGGAAAGAAACGTTAATGTTTCATTTTAAGCAATACAGTATTAATTTCGTACTACATTGTGATACCAAAGTTATTCAAAGAAAAACATTTTGATCAAGGATCTCTCCCCTTGCTGCTGGTCTTTCATTCATGAGGAATTTGAAAATGAATCAAGAGGGATCTTAACCAAAAAGGAGAGAAATCCTGAAGGCTTAAATCTTTCACAAAATACCACAGAACACATGGTGCACTGCAAATAATACAACTGATCTTCTCACAGAATTAAAACTGCTCTAGAAAAAAAGTACACCACTACTATTACTGTTTCTTTGTAGATTTTTTTGGTTAGTGAGGAGTGAACTTAACAAGTATTTTAAGTCAGTAGTATATTTCCAATTACTCAGGATAAAATCTGCCCCCTACTAACCCATGTGACTCCTTTTGTTCCATGAATATGCTCCAAAACTTAATTACCATCTTACTACACTCAAAAGGCAAGATATTCATCAGATAAGCCCTTGCTGTAGCTACATAGATTTTATTACAGTATCAAATATACTTGAGATTTTGCACACTGACTTTTAATGACCTAATGCAATTAATTCAAAATAAAGATAACCAAGGCTTTGATTCCAATGCAGTATTACCTGAAGTAGAAGCACAATGAACAGGCAGCAAGAAATTCAGCTACCATTTCCGTATAATATTACCCATGTTCACTCGGCTGTAACTGCAGGAGATTACAAGACAACAGGAAGAAATGTGAAAACTAGTTCATTTAAGACGCATATCTTCACCTAACTTTTGAAAATAATTACTGATCATTTTCAGGAATATTGGTATAATTTATATTATGTGTTATGACTCGCCCAATCTCTTCTTCCACAGATGGGAATGCAGCAGTCAGGGCATTAGGTTAGGACAAGGTCCAAGATCAGCTTGCAGCTCTGCAACAGATTTCCTATGTAATTTGGATATCTCTGTGCCTGAGCTCACAGTATGTTACTTGTAAACAATAACTCTGTCTTGCCTGGAATAAAGCTTGTGGGATGCTCAGATATTAAAGTAACTGAAATAGCTGGAGTAATATTCATTTGTCTCAGTATTCATACTCATAAACAGACATAGGGGAATAATGTGATGGATGTCATTCATATTTTTAAAGAGCTGAGGATGGAGTTGTGGTGGTTTCTCTGAGTAGATTAACTGTTGGAATTTGGTTGCAGAGAAAGGGTGAATACACCCCAGCTGGTTTTTAGGTTGTGACAGGCAGCAATCTAAACCTCCAACCTTGATGTTTCTTACCTCAATCATGCCTCTCCATCTTCTCCCCTTCTCCATTCAACTTACTTGTTCTAGCAGCCTTTTCCAACTTTTAAAGCAACATAATACTTGTCTCCCCCTTTTTAGTGCTGTTTTTAACTACCTGCCCTATTCCACACAGTCCTTCAGAGGAAAAAGTTCAGCATGAAGCAACAGTAGACTTGCAGACAAATAATGGAGAATGCAGATGGGAAGAGAACTGAACGAATGCTATTTTCATAGATCTTCTAGATCTGTGAAAAGAGCATAGAAGAGCAGTGCCTCTATGCTGAGTGACTTCCCAATACACCAAAAACTCCTGTAACAGACAAGGTAGAATGATACCATCTGTGCAGGACATTGTTTCCCATAACAGACCCATTATAGCTATTCTCTTCATTAGTGAATACCATGCAGTGCTTCGCAGCAATGTACATCAGCCCTTCCTGTGCATCAGAGACTTTCCACTGCAAAAGTAAAGCAGAAACCCCTGCACTGAGACTTAGGCAGGATAATGATGATTTGGTATCCGGTTGACTAGAAAGCAGTTTTCAAATTCTCTTCTCTTTCACTGCATCTTACAGTCTTTAGCATGTTATAGTGTCTGTCCAATTGCTAAATAAGAATCAGACAGTTACGATATAATCAGGCGCTTACATCACAGCATGAAGACATGAAAGAATCTGTAATGCCATGTTTTGTAACATCTATGGAACCAGATTTTATTTTATATTTATTTTTAAGATTACATTATACTGTGAGTCATCTTCTGCATTCTAACACTTCCAGATGGTACTTTAAAATTAGTTGTAGTGAATTCAATAGCAAAGCTTAAGGGGAAGTTCCACAAAATACAGTTTGCTAGCCCTTACAGCCCTCACTTTTATCTTTCATTTCATTACCTAGAAGAACACACTTGACATGTATGAGTACGAGCAATGGACTGCCATTGAAAATACTTCTTCTTCAGCTGCTTCTAGTAACAAAACATTGCGGCTTTCTATGCAGTTTAGAAATGGAAAGAAGAACATTCATATTCTCCAAGAATTTCCTGATAGCTGAAAGTATAAAGGAAAAAACAAGGCAAAATAAACTTTTAATGATGCATCAAATACTCAACCACAAATTCTATTACCAGTGACCAGCAATTACAATCATGCAGGGTAATTCCAAGTCGCAGCGGAGCACCTTACATCAAAAATAGCAATACAAAAGTCAAGAAGTTACAGAAACTCCATCAACTGGGCCATGGCCTTTTTGTTCCATATGAAATACAGAAGGATCACAGACCATTTCGATCAGTCTCCGGAACATCTTTTTTAGTCATGAAGACCAGAACTGAAAGTTATTTTCAGTTAATTTTGTACAGCTGTTTGTAGACAAGGAATTTGTGTAGGAATTCTGGAATTGCTGGGAAAAAACCGACCGGTTGCTTTGTGCCTCTAATGAAAGCTACAACGTGACTCAGGACTGAAAACAGGAGGAAATGGTGTTTTGTTTCCCCAGAATCAATCACTATGAGTTGCCTGACAAAAATTTTCAAGCACTTGAACAGAAAGCAATAAAAAAGACCTATTAACAAGCCTAGGAAGTACAGCTGGAGCATACTATTTTCCTCATGGAGGAATAAGTTCTGCAAATCCTTTTCCTGTAAGGCGTGAGTGGCTCAGAGCACATCACGGATCTCCAGAAAAAAAAAAAAAATGAGGTAGGAAATAGAGCAAAAGTGGTTAACAGAATACAGAAAAAAAGACGACCTTATACTAATTCCTGTCAATTGGTAGGACAGGAAATATAAAAGGACCTCACATATGTTCTAAATTGCCACCAGAAACAGACCAAAACAATACATTTGAAATAGTGATATTATAGCTTTTGTGGGAACTTACAAAGATTTTATTTCATCTAGGTAGAAGAACATCAGTAACACAGGAAGTTTAAATTGTAACAGTAAAAACAGATGAAAAGATGCACCTGGACCTGCCAGGCAATAGAAGACTGAAGCACCTCCTGTCCTGTTGATGCAGGCTGGTAGAGTTTTCCCATTCTTCTCCATAATCAGCAATACGAGAGCATAACAGACGCTCATAACATTGCTCTCCTCCTCTTCCCTGTGTTGCAGGCAATGTACATTGAGCTACATGCTACAGAAATGCTGCCTGGCCTGCTATTCCCCACCCGCTGGGGAAGAGCAACCTTTACAAGGCCATCTAAATGAGATGGTAGGAGCTGGAAATCAAAACTACCTTTCCCAGAGAAAACTTACATGGAAAGTCAAGTCATGACATTTTCCAAGCTGAATATTCACCTAACAACAAAATTCAGCTAGATAAAATTCCCACCAAAACTGTTACCTCATGCTGATTTTAGTGCCAGACTGTGACTTGCAGTTAAAACAGAAAAAAGGTGAAGTCTGTTGTGCATAATTAAGACTGTCTTCTGAAAAGATGATGAGAGAAAGGAACACCTTGAAGAAACTGCCAAATCTGGGAAGTACAGCTGCAGTGCAAAGCAACCGTTGCTGTTACTTCCATGCCAAGAGTACTGGAAAAGTCTCACAAAGTGATTTGGTAAGTCTACAGCAGAGATAGATATAACATTTTAAAAAAAAAAAAAAAACCACAACAGCTGAAATGGTAGGCAGGTGACCCATTTACCATACCTTAAAAGGTATCAAACATCAGCAGAGCTGAGGAAACATTCTTCACTCATGGGAAACAAAACAAACCAAACAAACAAACAAAAAACAAACAAACAAAAAAACCCCACAACTATTAGCTTAAATATCTAAGTGTTGCCTCATGGTTTCCTCTGTCAGCTCTCGGTTCTTCCCAAATGACTATGCCCTTCCATCATCAACCCCTTAACCAGAAGGTCCTATGGAATGTTTGCCTTGCAGACCATTTGCAATGGCCTTGCAGTTATTAGCAGTCTGCAGACCAGAGTTTCATAACAACAAAACATTAAATCCCTTTTAGTTAAAGCCTAAGAGCAATATCTTAAAAAATAATAAAATAAAATAAAATTACAAACACAGCACAATCTACTAATAGTATCTTCTAGGATTTACTGTTTTGGAAAACTTAAAGACACAAAACTATACCAAAGCAAGATGAAGAAAAAAAGAAAAAGGAGTTACCAATAAAAGAAGATTTACTAACACACATTGACAACATCCAAAGATAGTGGCACACCTGGGATGTTAATCCAGTTTCTTTTCCTAGGACGTTTTGAAGACCCATAAATTAGATGCATGTTCAATGGTATTGACATGTGAAGTCTTACATAAAGGTATGAAATTATTATTAACCAGTGATGATGTATTACATAAAGTTTTCATCATCCTGCATGCATCCACTATGTTTCCATTACCCTGTGTACACTGAAATGTACAACCACGTTAATCTTCAGTCGTGTAATTACTCCTGGTTGTAAGCAGTAACAGCTGTGACATTCAGACTGGAGTTCTATAAGCAATAAACTCCCCAGATTTAATAAGCAGAGTCTTTTTGTAGTTTTATTTTGTGTTTGTGAAACTCTTAAAGAAACTTCATGTGTTGGAATACAATCTCTCCTCCAACTCCCTTTTTATAAAATTAAGGCTCCAGTAACTCTACAGCACATATTTTATGAATGCTATTTTCTGTGCAGTCCTTATGACTGACTGTCATAAGTCTCCCTATATGTGCAGCGAGCAGCCTACAGGTTGTAAACTGCAGAATCCAAAGTCTATTCCTACAGCCCTTTTGACTACGAGCAACAGCTAAAAACGCAAGCTTCCCACTGAGCATGCAGAAAACCTGAAACAAAAATGTTCATAAAGAAGCCATTTATTTAAATTTAAGTGTCGATTTCAAAGCTTAGATGACAACTGCTTGAATGTAACATGGGTAATTTCATGATTACATAGTATAAGCAAATCTATTCAACTAACTAAGCTATTCCACAGTTCCAGTCATCTTCTTTCATCTTACATGTGGCAATGGATCCATTGGATTCCATTCTACTGCCAAAACACCTTTTCTCTCCTCTAACAATTTCTGGAAGAAGCTTATATACTTTCAGTATTAAATTTTCTTTTTTTTCTAAAAGTAATTTAGTGCAGGACACACTTGTTCACCTTCCACTTCAAAATAAAAATTTTGATATATTTATTTCATTTTCCAATCGAGAGAGAAATCAAGTAGCAATTACTTTTCTTTTAAAATTAATAACCTGGAACTGCTGGGGAACAAATAAAAAAAACACCAAAATGCTGCATTTCTTTGGCAGAATCTGTTTTCTAGCTATGGAATGTAGCTGAACTTCATGGAGGAAAACACAAGACAATATTAATATTACACTATATTAATATAAACATTACAGATCAAAGAGTGTGCGTCAAGTGGAGCCTGACAATGGAATAATGTAAACCCATGTTAGCTGTAACTGCCACAAATGTACACTAAATACTCCTATAGAGAGTAAAATACACAACGTAATTCTGCATCTTTCTTACCAGTTAAGTGTATCCCAACTAGACTTGAAATATAATTGTTATATTTAATAATATATATAATAAATACGTATTTATAATCCCTGGCAGGAGGTGGGATTCAGGCGTATCTATGCCTTTGTTGATTTATTTCTTTATTTATTTTTATTAGTCTCAAGACTTCCTAGGTTTAAAAAAAAAAAAAAAATCAACAAAAAGTTTAAGTTTCCTTTGTTTAGAGAGCATGACGGCTTCATTCACTAAACTCCTAATCTGGAAGAAGAAAAATACTATTAAGCTGTATGTTAGTAAAATCAGAGATCACTAGGGAGCTCTTCAAGAATTCTTCTAACTGCTAACACAGTTCAAGAAGTAAGACTCCTACGCCAAATTTTAATCGTAGAAATGCAGTATCTTTCTAGCAATATAACCAGCAGCTTTCTGCTGATACCAGAAAATTCACAGAGGAACAGTTATTCACATCATTCACATGGGATTCAACTCTACCAAATGTATTAACTCACCTACTCTTTTCAATTGTGCAAAGTTTCCAGTCCAAGAACAAGCTTTTTATTACACAGATGAAAAAAAAACCCTTACATATAGGAAACTTTTCTACTGACTGCAGTATTGTTTCAATGCTTTGAAGACTGTATACGTTGACTACAAAAAATTACCCATCTCTCAGCCTTTTTGTGTAGCATGCAAAAAAGCCTCGTAACCCATTTGTATTTTAAACTATTTTTGAAAAATTGCATTTTAAAAATTCCAGACAAACTACAAACCAAATGTCATTCCTAATTCAAGTCTATGTATGCCTACATAGGAGTAGAAGAGCACACAATTAAGTAACATGAAATTTAGTTGTGTGATGGAATGCAAGACGTGCAGAGAAAACAGCAAACAATTAAAAACCTCACAAATAAGGTATCAAAAATACCTCATCAAGAGCTGACCCATAAGATCGTAAGTCTCATTCTCAGCCATTTCATCTCCTCAGGCATCCCTACAATAAAAAAAGGCAGGCAGCACTGCATGCATATTCATAATCATCCACTTGCTTTCCATTATGCAACTTTCAAATTCATTATACTGAAATCAAAGCCAAATCCTCAGATTTTGTGCTCATTTAGAGAATAAAAAAAAGACTTCAGGAGGCATTATAAGCAGTTCACAGATACTGTGTTGATGAGGATTATCAAATAATTCCGATTTGCCATCCTAACTTGTATCACACTAACATGGATGAAGATGTAGAAGACCAAAACGTCTCCACTGATCTTCCCAGATTTTTCTCAGGTCACTCTGCCTCCCACCACAGCCTGTCATATCCTGGAATTGTTCCTCAGCCTTGACACCAAAACTGAGCACATTGCTCTCCAGCCATCATCTTGGAAAAACTATGTGTTCATTAAATCAATTGTCTGATTAGTTTATTTCTATACTTCATATCCAAAATATGCTTCTTAAATGCTGGGACAGCAGTACCAAAATTTTGCCAGTGGTAGAGGACTGTATTTGAAACTTAATCCAAGTTGCATGGTGCTCACAGTTGTGGCTAAGCTCCTTCAATGCTGCACCCCCTCAGGGCTCCAGCTGAAATAGACAAAACCCATTCTGCAACACAGGGTCTGTTCAGCTACTTTCTGTTATCAAACATCCCTTCAAACTGGAAGGGAAGGTAGCTGAAGAGCCAATGGTAAGCTCAAATCCTAAATCCAACACAGTCGGGTTTCTGACAGGTCCTTGAAACTGAGCACAGCGTTGGAGCTGATGGATGCTCTGTGTCAGTCAGCCGCTGAAGTGGTGTGCAGGGGAGGGGAGGGACAGATAAGCTGCCTCAGCAGAACGCTGTTAATCTACATGTGCTGTCCCAGAGTTTATGGGAACTCACTGTAGGTCATTCCCATGGAGTCCAGTGAAAGCATTTCCCTTTCCATGCCTTTTCACTATCTAGATGCAGCCAATTTGTGAACTCAAGTGCCAGTAATAAGTAGATAATGCTATTTACAGTTCATGATACGTACACCTACCAATCAGTATCCACTGATAAAAAAAGACGCATACTGAGCTCTCATGGTGGCTGCAAAAAAAAAAAAAAAGCAAACAACCAGCAGCAAAACATGAGCTTAGTGAGCGCAAGTTTAAAAAAAATTAAAATACAACAAATGTCAAAACTCATCATTTAAGATTTTGTAATTTTCAGGCTAACCTTGCAATGGTTAAAACACTTGGGTTTGAAGCTACTGATGCTGAGAAATCATTGACTCTATATGTAGCAAGTGGCAAAAATTATAAAGCTTAAAATCACCTATCAGAAAATTAGGCTCCCTGGCTTCAAAATTTTCTTTTTATTTAATATCCTTTCCATGATTACATAGCCAAAGAGCTTGTTGAAAACTGCTTTAATAAAATTACCCAAATACAGACACAGCTTGTATTATAAACCCACCAAAACCCAGAAATTATTAATGGAAACACTGGCAGAAATTGAACTATCCATCATAAACAGTAGTGTAATTGCTCTGTGTGTAGGTAGCAGAAGTGCTTACTCATTTCCAGGCTGCAGATCCTCATAATAGCTATTAACACCTTAGGAAGCATGTTTCACATTCCAGTATCACTTTCGTTGCTGTTTGCCCTCTGCGGCTTTCCCCATCTCTACTCCATACCCCCACAAAGGACAAAACCCACAACAAAAACACACACCAGCACAAAGCAAATAACCTCGGCACAACACTCAAGCCACAGATCTCCAATCTATTTGCAAGGTTGTATTTATCCATAAAAAAAGCAGAACCAAACCAGACTCTCAATTTACATGACCAACTCAGAGCTCAGATACACTAAATATCCAGATGTCAGACAAAGGAGCCATGTTCTTTGAAAAACAGCCCATATTGGATTTAAGAGACTGAACAGTGACATTTAATTATTGCAATGTGGACATGGATCTAATTGGCTAAAGGTAAAGAAGAGAGCCAATGCTACAAAAAGCTCTTCACAAAAATATCAAGTGCTCTCTCTACAAAGCCCCATTTCTCCAGTGCTGAATTCTGCAGTTGTGAGACACCTTCACCTAGTTCACGACCTAGTTCTGTCTTCTAAAGAAGTATCAACTTCTCAGAGAAAGAAACCATCAGAAACACATTGTGGGCTTGAACTAAAACCTGAATACTGTCTCAACTGGGCTGCATGCTGAAACTCAGCAAGACAACACTTCAATCTTTGCTATCTGTAGAAATGTTAGAGTCTAGAACTTATTCTAACCACGTAAACTAAGCACCTACACCGTGCATCTCTCTTGAAACTCCATGGACATTCTTTTTTCACTATCTACATTTTTTTAAATGTTTCAGAGACCACACTGAACACTGTCCTTATATCATACCTCATTGAAGTACATCAACTGCCACTGCTTCAGCTTAATTAAAAAAAAACACCATCTAGGTTTAGTTTCTCTTCCATGTCAAACTCTCTCTTCTTCTCTAAGGAGAAGTGATGAATGATCATTCTGAAATTCTACATTCCATTAAATATGTAACAAAACTTGGACTACCTGAAGTTGGTTTTAATTTTGCTTTTACAACATGCACTTTCCAGATCTACAGAAATAGAGGGGGGAGTAATCCTCTAAAGTTATAGAAGAAACAAGAAAGCAAAACTATTATTTTATCCTGCATGACAACGTACAATTACAGGTCTGTAATCCCAGAACCCTGCAAATAAGTTCACCATTGCTGATCTCTTTGAAAGCCTGAGGTTTTTAATGTACTTCTCTCTTGACATTATCAGCAGAACAAAGCTGTATGATATGATGTACATTTATTATTTCAATCACACTTGATTGAAAATTGAGAGATACAGAGGCAAAAACAAAACAAACAAAAAAAAACACTAAATTGCCAGATGACAGTATACCAGTGGTCTTTCTTCTGGTAATAAGCCAAGCCAAGAATATTTGCAGAAGTCTGTCCAGTTGAACTCATCCCACAGTAATTATACCGTCTGATACTACATCCGCTTCTTGAAGAAAGCATGTTCGTTCAACTGGGAATCTTTAAACTCTAATCCTCCTGAAGTCACAGGACCTACATCAACTCTAACAGTACAAGGATTCTTCCAAGGAGGGACTGACCCTCTGGAATACAGTATTTGATATATTTTACTGCACAAAAAGCTCTAAACTGGAGTCTAATTACAAGACAGAAAAGAGAGTAGCAGACGTGTTTTCACAAAAACCTATAACCAGTACAAGTTGTAGTCTTTGCACATTTTTGTACTACTTAGTTGAGTTAAAGCAGACCCCAGCGCTCTGATTACTCTTGGCTTTCGCCAAGCTAAATAATACAGGCACAGAATTCAGGGTGAAAAAAATTGAAATGTTCTGTCAGTTGTGTACACACAGATAAGTCAAAATCAGCTTCAATTTCCTAGAGCAAATGTTAAAGAAAGGGAAAAATGCTCCCCAGTAATTAATCTTTCCCTGTTTTGAATCTCCTAATCACTCCTAGAAGTCTTGTGCTAGAAGTGCTAGAAGTCTTGCTTGTTCATTTTTAAACTGATTTTTTGCCTGACAGAAACAGAGTGGTAGAGTGTGACATATAAAAAATATGTTACTACTTGTACTAATTCTAAAAACTAATACCAGCGAGTTTTAGCTAACCTGGTGGTACTCCCAACAGGCACAGCCCATGGAAAAGAAATGTTAATTATAAACAGGGTTTTGAGTAGTCATCAAGATCCATATAGATCAATAATCTATATAACAAGCCCCTGGTTATTAAAATTTTATGATAGAACGCGACAGGAAAAACTGTCAGGCTAGTAGTTCAGCTTTCAAACCAATTGTCCTTACCTTAAACCTAACTCTTCTTCTTTAATATCACTTATTTCTATTTTGTATTTTTCCCTTTTTTCTTCAAAACTAGGCTATTACATTGCCAACAGGCCAACAATTCATTAACAGGCACTGATATCAGCTTCTTTTTAAGCAGCTACCTCCTAAGAATCAAAATAATTGATTTTTTATCTTGTCTCTACTGACTTGGTTAAAAAAAAAGTTCACTTGGGGTAACAGTAAAAATAAGTAGTATTTAGTAATACACTTGTCAAGGGTTAAGAGAATGAAGAAAAGCTACATTCAGCAACCAGAACTTTTTCTGCATCAAAGTATCAGTCATTCCCAGTCAGGCCTTTTTTTGTGTCACTATATCAAAACAAACAAACAACAACAAAACATACACACACACACACGCAAGCAATCAAAGCAAAAGGAACTGGGGTACAATAGGTCCCAAGCTTTGTTCATTACCTTAGCTTTCATTTGCTCTCCCATCTGCTGGTGGCAGTTAGTTCTCCATCACTGAAGAGAGCAGACTCGTCTCCATCCTCAGGAGAATGCAAATCTCTTCCTCCCGGCAAAGGCCTGCCATATTCTGTTGCAACACGCTGCAATACAAAAGAGGCACATAAATTACCATTTGTAAATGCTAGTTACTAAATCTTTCAGTGTTTTTTTCCCACAAAAAAAAAAAAAAAAGCTTTGATACTTCTTTGACTTTATTCAACGTCATTAAAATGCCTCACCTAACTCAGCACAAAAGCTTCATCTAACAGCTTTTAACACACCCAGAGAAACACAGGAGAATATAACAGGAGACTGAAAAGTTACATGTAGTTTGCTTCAGGGGTTTCTAAGCCTTGGGGTTAGAGATCCTACCAATATTAGCACTGAATAAGTCAGCTTTCTGTCCTGCTGTTGCTACAATGTGTAAAAGGCTGCTGGGCACTTGCAGTATCCCCTTTGTTCTGCCAGTGGTACCTAGTTTCACACCACCATCAAACCTCTGCCAAGCAATACCGAGAGCCAGCTCTAGTAGAAAAGCAGTCAGTGACGGAGTCGGGGCATAATTTAAGTCTACCTTACGTATCCGTCCCATAACACGACTGATAAGACATAAGCATCCACTTCTTTCAGGAATTTCAGCTCAACACTGTAAGTTTTATGGAACTACTTCACCTTCAGAGTTGGGTTTAATCACACGCTGAAACAAGCCATTTTCCTGCTCACACAGTGCCCTCAAAGCTACCCTGTATAAACAAAAATCACCATAAACAGGTCTTCCTAAAATAGGAAGTTAAAACTTAGAAGTTATGCTTTGATCCTTAATAAAGAGGTGTATGTATCAATTCATGCACTGTAATTAGCTACACTAAGAGTAATTACTACAATTCATGGTAGATGAAATAAGCATCCACATCTATCTTTGCAACATTATAGCACAAATGTTTCAAAACCCTAAGAGAATAACTAAAATGACTTTATGGTAGGTAGGCAAAACCCAGCTGGTCATAGCAGACACTTTTTAGATCTAATGACTAGCAAAAGAGACCAAAAACTGAACAGAAAAAAAAAGAAGAAACAGAAAATAGGACAATATTAACATACTCATCTGAAGCACTGACAAATGAGAAATTTTGAAAATAGTCAGAATCATTAGCACCACTTAAAGTTATCCACTTATTTTAGTAAGATTAATAACACTAACAACGAATAAGTGTGGTTACATAATTGAATTACTGTGAAATTAAGCTGCTTTGAAGAAAGGCAGATAAAGTAAAACTATTGTTTGCTAAAATTGGTTTCATTATTCTAAAGCAAATTCATTATAAGACACAACTAGACCTCGACATCAAAGCAATATAGTTATTCATACAGTTACAATGTTGTTACTCACAGAGGGAAGCATTTAAGGCATTAGCTGTTATCACAATTAACATTAAAACTGATTGTTATATTAGGAACACCTGAATCAAGGCAGACAAACAAGCACAGCTATGCATATGCACGACTTAAAGTTGTCTTGCTATTAAAGCACATCTTAAGCCACTACTACTCCAGCAAACAATCAAGAAGTCTGTTGCTGGTGGCAAGCCTTGCCCCTGTACACGATGACTGTGACACAGCAGCGGGCTAGCATCTTAACAGCCCGATCTTTCAATACTGGCCTGATTTTGGTGGGCTTGATCAAATCCTTGAATTTCAAGATGAACATGTCATGCCTTGAACTCTGCATTCAAGGCACCACAGGATAACACCACCAGTTTCTAACCCTTGCACTTCCCCAGGCTACAGATGCTGAAACTATATTGAAATTCACGTGTATGGAAAAATTACACCACATTATACACCATTTATGTACCACGGAAAGGCTAAGACTCCCCTCAGCCATGGAGCTCTGGTGTTCATTTTGGCACCGGACAGTTTACTGGTATCACACATGAAACTGATCACTGCCTCATTTTATAGCACTGCCATTGAAAGTGAACGGTTTTACTCCTCACCTAATTATTATTACCAAATTATACGTGGTATGGGGAGTCACACGGAACCATTATTTATCAGATAATGCAGAACAAAGATTTTAATGGAAGCCACTGCATCTGAGGCTTTTGCCCCCTCTTTTGACTCTTGCTCAGGAATGATGCAACATTTTCTGGATGACGTGCCTACACAATCTTCATTCTCTTCCAAACAAACGTCAGCCTAAACCTATTACTTTTCTGAAATGCTTTTTATAACCCTTGGCACCTATCAGTGAGATGAAACCCATACTTGCGTGTTTACTCTTCACGAATGCAGCAGCTGAGGTACAGCCTAGCATCTCCAAACAAGGGGAGCAGTGAGGCGGTACGAGCACCAGGCTCCCTTGTGGTAGCACCACAAGGGGCTGAGCTGCTTGAAGGCGCTGCTAATGCTCACGGTAGCTGAGATGCTTTTTTAAAACTGATGTGTTGGGCCTCGTGAAAAGAGGACCCTATGTATGTTGCGAGCATGTCATACCTCAAAGACTCCTGCTTCTAAAGAAACGAAGGTACTGACTAAGCAGTCATTCATTCCATCTCCTATTTTTATTGTCACCTGTAGAGATCTTAAATGTCCTTCAAAATGGACACATATGGCCATGAAAATAACCAGTAAGGCAATTGTGATTTTCAGAGAATTTTCTACAAGCATTATTTCCAATTTGTTTTAATCAGCAGCAACGTTAGCATCTGTATCATAGCAATCTTAATCAGAAAATTCAGCACTTGATCCTGTCAGTATTCAGAATTCTCCCTCCTAGAAGCTCTTCAGTGTTCAGGAATCTTGGTACTTGCAATTTACTGGTCAACTGGCTGCAGTTAATCAAGTCCTGATGTAATAAAAACACATGTATGTTTTCATTCAAAGCATTCAAACAACAAGCATATACTTAGCTAAGGAATCAAAATCTGCTTAGAAATGTTTACGGACCCCACTTGCTGACATTTTAAAATGCCACACATCCTGCAAATTTACACTGGTACAGGCAATGAATTTTCTTGCACATAAAACTCCACGAAACCATGCTACTCTGACAACTGAGCACCTGTAGTAACAACAGCAACCTTCAAATTTGTACTTTCTCATTTAGAGAACATATTTGCTAGGATTCCCAGTGGTTAAAAATGTTAGAAATATGGGCACTAGGCTTGCTGAGAAGAATGAACTCAACAAGGTGTTAGTTCATCATCCCACATCTTTATGGTTTTGCCCGGTCCTCCCTTACTAGCCCAAACAAGCAGCTGCAACCTCCCTCGGCTGGCAGGCACGGACGCTAACTTTCATTACAGCAGCTGGTTAGGAGAGTGTATCTGCTAACTAAAATGAACCATATTCACATCTTCAGCTTAAAATACAGTCATGCTCTTTCACACTGCCTAATGCTAGCTCCTAACTAACACGGCTGAACATCAATTAGAAACAGAGATGCCTCTAGAGCAATCTAGAAGAACCAAATGCTGAACCAGCTTCTGCAAGCATCCCTCTTCAGAGCCCAGAACAACTAAGATTTTAATTTAGATAGTAATTAGTTACATAAAATTAGTTACAAATAGCAGTGTTTCAAACTACCTAAAATTAATTTCCTAAACTAACAAAGGCCAGGTTTGTGCCAGAATCATTTTGCCAGTATGACAGTACTAGATTTTTTGTTTAATTCTGCCAAAGAATTTTTTTTTTTTTTTAAATTGGCAACACCATTGCCAGCAGAGTGCCTACACTACCTCTCCCCGACAGAATAAGTGGTATTGGCAAAAGACAGAGTTTGGCTAGAGCAATTACCACCGTATCCAATGCTTCTGCATGGACAGTCAAGATAGTCAGGGTTGAAAACTCTCCTTCCCTCGACTGCTACAGCTCTGCAAGAAAAGCCCTGTAGCAAAGAATTCACATTCAGTATTTAGGAAATTAAACAGTTCTTTCTGTTACTGGCAGTTTGTTTCTGCCAGCAAAGCTGACAGATATTGGTCTACTATGTTTAATTTTTACAACTAACTTAGGTATGGTGGAGGGAGGGAGATGAACTGAGGATTTCTAGCCCCCACAGGCAACATAGTCATGTTTTATGTGTTTTGTGGAACTTTGTTATCATTTGTCCATATTCTAACCTCTGCACGGCTTGATGCTGGTGCATAGTTATTCTCAATTTAATGTCTTTTATAAGTTTTACTAGCATGCTATTTTCTCCTTCCAGGTAAGTCACAAGACAGTTTATAAATCCAGACCTAACAATGATCCTCAAGGTACCATTCCTGCCTCCCTACAGTTCAATATTTTTGTTGTTACCATCACTCTTTTTTTCTGGTCAAACTACTGGTACAGTCAATCAGTAGCAACACAGCCATGCTACCCTGAACAGTACGAGCAAATGGTTCTTAGGGGAATGCAGACCTCCAGAAAGAGTAATATTGCAAATCTCAAAGTATTTCTTCAATCTCTATAGCCCTGATGTTTCACTTACCTAGCCCAGTTCTGACCTGAGTTTTACATTGACTTGAGAGTAAAACAAGGGTAAAGAAATGATCAATTAAGCTCTTGGTGAAGTAAGCAGAAAATAGTACGAATACAACAAAAAAGCATTTTCATTAGGACATATACCACAAATCAAATCTTCCTCTATCACCAAAAATCACCAGTTCAGCTGTTCCAGTTACCCAAGCACATTCATGCAACTCTGAAAACGTAAAGGTTAAGCAACCAACAGCTATTTTCTGCTGGAAGTATGAGCACAAGCATCATATGCTTCCTAAAAGAGAGGAAGTCTGATGTAAGGTGACACTACGCACATTGGGGGGGAGGGGGGTAATTAAATTTTTGGCCATCAGCCCAGATAGCATTTACTCCAGGGAAGAAGGAAAAAAAATGGCTCACAAGATTACACCTGGCCTAAAAAGCAGAAACATCTGCTGAACTCATAAGCTATTGGATTAGTTCTGCCCCAGGAAGCCAACCTGGTATAGACACCCTCTACAGACAAGTTTAACTGTGCACAGTAAGAAACAGAAAAAGAGAAAAAGTTGTGCTGAATTAGTTTCCCATTGGAAACAAGGCGCAGGGAGGGAAGCACGCTTTAATGCTGAGTGCAGGCTCCTTCCCCAAAGCACTGCATAGCTTGTACTTGACAGCACACTTCCCTGCACCGAAGGACAGGCTGTAAGGACAGCTTGCAGACAGAGTTCAAGAGTTTCCCTAAACTCTTCTCCATTCCAAAGACAGCCCAGGATTGTCTTCTCCACTCCTGTAAGTACTACAAGGTACTTTTAATATCGTTCAGGAATTTAAAGATATCCTGCTTTCATCCATGAATGGATTCCCAAAATTATTCCTACCAGTGGCATATAGAAGAGGAGACAATCTAAAACTCTCTGTTCGGTTTTCTTGAACTACTAAGCAGTCTCACAGGATTTTCAGACAGGTAACTCTAAGTCAGTATTTTGCCATGCTGTGTTTGAAGACAAAATTGACAGACCATTTTGGTTTGAAATATTGCTTCTTTATCAGGTCTAACTCCTCATTAGATTTAAAAATTTTGCTCTCTGGATCAGCTCAACCTCTCCCAAACTAGTAAACAGTGCAAAATATAAATCATTTTCTCTGGCAAACTCAATTAAGTTCCCTGACAGAGTTAGAGTTGGATGCCACGGGCCAGCCTTTTCAATCCAACAGGGCTCTTCTGGTTTCCTTCTTTTGCATGTTAGTTAGGGAAGAAGCCAACTTTAATTTAAGCCTCACATATTAATAATATTTAAATAGATTGGTATTGCTACCTAGTTTACTTTGAAGAGTGACATTTCCAGACAAATTGTAACAAATAAAAATGACGCATTCATCACTAATTACTGCAACTGAAGGCAGGTAAAATCGTAATTGATCCTTTGAAAGCCGAGACAGGAGAAGTCACAGATCAAATGTTCTGCAGGTATTAACTTCATCACCAACATGCTCCGGGTGAAAACCACATTATGTCATAACATAAACAATCACTGGACTAATTCCAAGGTTATATCTTTCACAGCTGTGAACAGGCAACGAGCAACACAAAAACGCACAAAGTCCATGGCAAAGCAGAATTGGAGATGCATCAACCGAGGTACGAAAGGACTGTATCTTGAGGCCAGCCAGTAATAATTACAGAGCAGCTGACAGACGCTGAGTGTGATAAAAGTTGTTCCAGTTAAATGCTCATGCACACTGAGTATTTGCAGAGAAAAGAAATCTTCAGAAAGCCGTAACAGTGGCAAAGTTATCTATCCTCTACACCGGAAGGTAGTGCTGCTTTTCTTACCTGCCTGGAATTCATGCAGGCAAACGACAATACAAAGACAACTTCAGATGTTTATCCTTTCAGGATATTTTAACTTCCTTTCCCTGACTTAGAATATTTTTTTTTTTAAATATGCCATTCATAGCCCATCTTAGAGGATGAACACTTCTCTAGGAGTTCCTCCTGAACTACAACTGTTATAAAGGAGGATGCAGTACACTGAAAAGGATCAGACCTAATGCTACAGCCAGAATGCCACCTCCCAGCTCCTGGCCACTAGTGTCATATAGAGAAGCTGTATCTTGTCTAACTACAATTATCTCTGCTCCAGCATGTAAGAGCAGTTAAATCATTCTTCTCTTGTGCTGATATAGTATTCTTTGTTTGAAGGTCATCTATAAACTCCCAAGTTTGTAAACCAGTAGGTGTATCTAAATTAAGCTCTACCTGAGAACCAAGAAGTACTTCAGATACTTTCTAGAGTACAACTTCAAGTTGCTGGTCAGTTTCCAAATGAGCTGAGGTAAACAATATTAGAGACACCAGATTTTTACTCTGACAAATCACCACATTGAGTCTTTCCTTTTGTTTTTGCAAACATTTGGTATCTGCTGGCTAAGCCTACCACCAACACTGCCACGGTTCCATGATTGAATCTGGGGACGGAGGGATGAAAGAACGCCCCCCACCCTTCTGTTTCTGTTACAAGTAGGAGCTGGTTCTGCCTTACACCTTTGATCACACCTGAGCTAATCATACTGCTTCTTGCTACAGAGAATCAAATGCTTTGTGGACTAATAAATATGCTAAGAGAAAAACCAAGCAAGCCTTGGACAACGCTCACTTCTACCCTAAAATAGCAGTTTCTCTTTGGTGAAGGACTTTGTGACTCAACATACAGGAGCAACGGAGCAGAACTCCACTGCAGACCAGAGAAAGCTTTCTTGTTGAGAAGGCAGCTACATACCATGTCGCTGCAACCTGACGATGTCCAAAAACCACTGTGTTGCTGACAGCCCCAGCGGATAAGAGAAAACACAGCCAATTACCTTCTGAAACACCTCACAAGCACACATGGGCCTGGATTTGAGGAACCGCCTCCATTTCTGCAGGTGTACTTTTGTGCCCACAGCTATTTGCAAGTGTGAAGTGTGGGCCCAATCCGGTACTTACTGAAGTCAACAGAAAAAGGTCCTATTGGTTTCAGCAGGGGCAAGATAAGGCCTATATATCAAAGTCCAGCTGCAAAAAACAATAATTTCCTGGATAAGCATTGTTTGCACCTGCAAATAATTGCAGATACAATTCCAAGTCCTCAGAATAAGAGGTAATATTGTCTCATACCTAAAAACCAGGATCAATAGCTGTCAGCCCAGTGGGTTGACACCACTTTATTACTGTTGCGGAGGAAACTGATTTTGAGCTACTTCCATAATTATTTACAAACATTTTGCAACCCACCCTGTGTCTTTATGACCACATTAAGTAATGTCAACAAAATGAGAAAAAGGAAGAGAAGATGAGTATTTCACGCCTTAATGATGTGTGTAGTGGATGCCTTGGATGCATCTATTTTACTGGACATACAGGAAATTTTTATAGGACAATCACAGCTATTTTCACACAAATATAGTTGAGAGCTTCAGCTAGCAGCAAAGTACAGCTCAATATGTTTACCTCCTTGGTGAGAAACACAATGATATCTTGATTTCCTTCATAAACAGAAGTGACAGCTTGGAAGGGATAAATATTCATACTTCAGTCTGGCTTACTTGAATTTTGAAGGAACTAGATTAGCTTAATGATTTTTCAGGATAACAATTTATTATTAAGAAAAGCAAATAAATTCACAAATGAGAAGAATAAGTCCAACACCGGCCTATATTTATGCTGAATGTGAGGGAGAAATATTTAATTTTAAAGTGAAATAAAGTACTTTTCATCACAGAAATTCTTGAAACGTAACAGACAGGCACTTCAATACCATGGCTGAGGACATACGTAACTTGATAACTGAACTGCTTTTTTCTCCCACATTTATGTCATGCCACTGTATATTTACAACAGGGATTTTTGTTGCTTCAGTATAATAAATGTATATGCACTAAGCAAAGTGGAAAAAGATACTGATGTAGTAATAGAGAAATTTCATAATGGTTTCAAAGGGAATAGAAGGAAACAAACGAGATTCGATGGAAGAGTCTACAAAACAAAACACTAACTTCTATAATGTTTCTGTTAATAAATACATAACTTCATAAAGCCTGTAATATTTGGGGCCATCGTATAAGTAGTCTTTCCACACCCAGACGCACACACACATCTTCAAGTCCTCTCCAAGTACTTGGGATAACCTCAAACTCCGAATACAATTTTTAAAACTGACTAAAAAAGCCCCACAAGAAAGAAACCGGCCAGACCCCACAGAAGGTACAATATGTGCCCTAGAAAAGGGAAGGCCAAAATCAGCAGTTGCTTTTTAATACTCTGAGCAAAGTCCCCTCACCTGCTGTTCTTCGAAGTCAATAGACAACAGATTAACAAGAATGATATAGTAACAAAGAAGCAGGAGCGTACAGAACATAATTTTGGGAAAAGATGGTTAAACAAAGCAACTTATAAAAATGAAGGTAATCTGAGGCAGGTAACCAAGAAGAAGGAACTAATACAACATGCTCTATGAACACATTCGTTTTCTGCCCTAATACACACATGTAAGAACTCACCACAGTGACTGCTGTCTCACTATCACCACATTCACAGCAAAGCATTAACAGCATATCTGTTTCATTAAAAATAAATGATCAAATATAGGGATTATAAAACTTCATAGTTCTGTGAAAATAAGCATTATTTTTAAAATGCACCTCAAGGTAACAGGAACTCGCCATATGCACTGCCTTTCCTTTCCACCGTGGAGCATAAACGGTTACAAAAAATTTGCTAGATTAACAATCCTAAATAGAGCCAGCTTTAATTTCACTGACATACTAATCTCCAATAAACACACTTCGGTTTTCCTATGGACATTACTGTTTTTCTGCTAAAACAACACAAGGTTGCTATTTATTTTAAAAAAGAATAACGAAGTCTTTTTTCAGCGCTGGGCCACAGAGAGCTCAGAATTATTATCTATTTGATTCCCTTACTTCTGTTGAATGAACGTAACTGAATGAACTGCATGAACTTAACGTGAACTTACGCAGCAGTCTCACCCCAGGCAGCAGACTAGATTACTTATCTCTTGCAAACTACTTAAAGGAACCAGGCTCACCAGCAACCACAGGAACATCTAGCATATGAGGTTCAGTCAGCTCATTAGGAATGTTCAGTTTAAGATATTTACTGGAAGACAAAGATAAAGAAGCTTAGTGAGGAACAAGACAACATGATCANCTCTTTCCCTTCTGCTGCAAAAACCTCAGAGGCCACTGAGCACTGGTGACTTTGAAGGCATCCATGATCTAACCCTAGACAGCTCTGAAACACAGAAACACATGAAGATGACAGTTTACACTGTTCATTTTAGACATTTTTCTAGGAACATACAAATGATTTTAGAGTCCACAGTTGGTGAAATTCATTCTGGTTTCACAGCTCTGTGCCAAAACCTTTTTGTAGGCTATACAAGTACATTCAGCAATCTGCATGCCAGATGTTCCAAGTTTCTAAGTGCCTTTTTCAGAAGTCACTTTGGTATTTTATCCCCAAACCCCCCTTGATTTCCAGAAGCTTTTAAAGGTGTTTTTGGAAGTGTTTCAAGTTAACCACAAATAATGACTGTTGCAATTACTGTCTCTTCACTTTTCCTTCTTGTTCGAAAGGATACCTTGAACTAGGACCTGGCTCTTAGACTGGCTTGCAAGATTTCAATACAAGAATTTTAAAATATATTCATTTACAAATTAGCTGTACTGTAACTTCCTTTGGAGTAGCAAAATAAATGCATCTAATAGTATTTCTGTTTCAGTACACTTTGTTGCCAATCTAGATGATATGAGAGGAAAAAAAAATGACATCACTAAACAACCATGCAAGATACACGAAACTGTGATGAAACACCTTACTCACATTGCCTGAAGTGACAGAATATTCTAACATACATTGAACTGAATTAATTTTAAAGAAGTGGGGATAAGACAACTTTGATGCAGATCAACTTCTCCTCTAAAGCCAAATGGTGCTGTGCAGCAGCAAGAAGAGGTCAGGAACTCTGCTGCGAGCAGGTGCTAACCTGTCCCTCTATTCCACCCCACTGACAAGAGTGTATTCTTTGGCACTGGCAGCCTGTAATTGAGCTGAGAAGCAAAGAAAAGAAGTCAGGTAAGACTAATGCCTCTATTTAATTGCAGTCTAAAGTAGCACTCGCATCTGAAATGGGGCACTTTTTCCAGACAAAAGTAAGACACTTGCATATTTTTAAACATTAATCTTATTAAAAATCATTTTAATGGGTGGTGGTAAGAAACAGAGTCAAAACCAGGGTGGGTTACTGAGTATATCCAAAGTATTTACAGTAGCAACTGTTTCGCATGATGAAAATATCTGCAAAAAAGATGAAACAGTGATGTACTTTTCCAACTCTCATCTTATGCCACCAGCACAGACCCCACAAGATGCCTGCAGGACAGCCTCACCTTTACAAAATAACCTTCTCAGTCAAAGCCACACATATCCGCTATCCCAAAGTACTATGCCATCTGATTATGTCAAATAATTACAGCCCAATGTTAATCAGCAGACATCAAGCTGCAAAGTCTGCAACAAAATACTTTAGTCCCCTTCACAAATTATATCCTTCCTGTAGAAGAACTATGAATATTTCATGAGGTACATTTTTCAGAAATGAATGTTTTACTTTCATTAACTTTTTCTATATTGTGCTTTCGAAAGGTCTTTTCAGTCTGAATGCTCAGATATTTTTGGAATAAATACACACATTGTAATTGTCTAAATGCACCATGAGGTAATTTGTTCAAACTCCAAAACCTTCACATATTTTGATCTGTGAATATTAACTCATAATTCTTACATCTCTCGCACTTAATAGACAAGATTTTAGCAGCTTTATTCACATACAGTAATAACTTGGTGCACAAACAACATCTTGCAGGTAGTACCCCTGGCACAAACAGATGTATGATATTGCTGCTGTCTTCATTACTACAAAATCTATACTTGTTTAACTTCACACCCACATGCTCTGACAATCACTTGTGGATAAAGACACCAGAGCCACTCAGGCCAGCTCGCTGGGCATAACTGCAGGCACATACAAATCTTTGAAGAAACTTCTAAGACTAGTGACAGTGTCGGAATGCCTCAAGAAATGGCACTATTTCACAAAAGTACATGTTTTGCAGACATATCCTGGGAGAACAAAAGACAAATTTTGAAAGCTTCTATATAATAAATATTATGCATGCTGTGTGCATATACACACACAGAGAGACACATCTGTAGCTAAATAAAGGAGACATAGATGGGTATATCCATGTCTAATCAAATGTCCATTCAAAGAACACTTTAGTAACAAAGTACAGCATAAAAAATGTTAAAAAATTGCAGGCTGAAAGTCCCGCATGCAGTCCACTGACAGCAGTTTGCTGTGGGTGCAAACTGCACTTGCTCACAGTCATAAATAGCCAGCACCGTGCTGAAGGAAAGCACCTGAAACCGGACAATTCCCAGGCAGTTTGTTTCTTCCGGTTATTCTAAGTACATCTAAACAGAGACACTTGCACCAAGGGATGAATATTAAGCAAACCATTAAAAACATATGGGTATTTAGTCTGACTTAACTTCTTATTCTCAGCGTGTTCTGATTTCTTATTAAAAACCACCACAACAACAAAACCCACTCACCTGCACAAAAAGTCAGAGGAAGAAGAAAAAAGATTATGGTATTTCTCTGTGATAAGAGTGCAAACAGCTAATTTGCTTCTGCAGGTGTCACCTCTGCTTTCAACAGAGCAAATGACTGGATAAAGCATCAACTTTGTTTCAGCTGCCCAGGTGAGAAACCAGGAAGGAAGAGAAAACTAAGAAATTACCCAGGAACAGTCAATAGCATGTTATTTGCCTTTACAGACAGAAGTAAACATCACTCAAGCTGTAATTGAATTAACACAGCATTTTGGAGAAACACGATTTGCATAGGATTTGCCGTTGCAGGAACCCCTGCCCTGGCGTTAAACCCAGTCTCCCCCAACCTTATGTTTGAGCTGCTGGTCAGGCTCCCTGCCAGAACGGACGACAGTCTCATTCCTTAACCCTCTGAATTTCATTCACTTTCTCTGGGAACCAAGCAAACATACAGGTATGCATATACCAAAAAGTGAAGTTATAACAGATCTTAAGGGAAAGACAAACATATCTGTGCTATTTATATGAACAGCAGAAGCAATAAGCACTGATTGAACTAGGCCAGTTAAGAAGCAGAAAGATTTGTTAATAGAATTGACACAGGATTCATAGGATTGTCTGACTTATTAATGAAAAAAAAAAAGTAACAGTAAGAAAGGTCTGAGGGACAAGGAACAATAAGCCTCAGGAGTACACAAAGAACTGGAAAATGAATGCAAAGTAAATGAAAATATATTAAAAAATCATAAACACTTGATATCTGTAACATCTAATTTCTGACGCTAGTCATTACTTATGTAAAAACGTGACGACACAAAGGAGATCTTTTCGCCTGACGTACATTTGCGCGCTCAATGCCCTGTGACAGGCCTGAGAGAGAGAGTTCTCATAAAGGCACACCCTTCGCTCCTTCCCATCCGCTGCTCTGCCATACCCAACACGGAAGACGAGCTGACATCTCAGCCTGTACTGACAGCTTCCTGAGAGTGACCAGGCATCCAGCGGCTTACCCTTCTCAAGACTCCTCAAAAGTAAAGCTCACTGCAAACTGCGGCTGTGTAAGAGCAGGGCAATCAGAATTACTGATATGGTTTTCAACTTCAAAAAAAAAAAAAATTGTAACTCCTACCTCATTTGCAACTCAGGGTTGACAACAAAGACGGGATGGTAAAGCAGTCACGGTGAGTTGCTAACGTAAAAAATTCACATTGATTCCATCTCAGTATTGCTTTTTAATCAGCAGGGAGCTTCCTTTGTAAGAGGAATTTATATAGAACTTAGGTAACCTTTGCTTTGGTCGGAATTTAAGAAATCTCTCTGGTAATCTCCCAGCCTTCCCAGCCTTCATTCTTCCAGGAGAAGCAATTATATACAAGGAAACAACCTATGCTGAATTAACCACCATTTAAAAATGCACTCTCCACTTGTCAGGAGGTATTCAGCTATTTCTAAAGCGGATATTCTTCTCATCCAACAAAAGAAAAATGGCAGGTATTGATTAAGCACAACTCTAGCTCAGATTGCAGGTTATCATCTTCCCTTCTGCACAGCCTTGATCCCTTGAGAATCCTTTATAGCCTCTTGGCTCTCCAGGGATCATCACTTTAGCATCTAACTATCATTGTGAGCAGCCACTGTAAACATGAGCAAACTTCAACAGAGCTTCCAAAGGGCAACATGCAACACAGCACAGCCGGTTTATGTTAAGGTTAATTGGTCTTTCAGGAACTCGTAGTATTTGCTAAAATAGATGATAACTGTAGTCCAATAAAGTGATTTTGGTCTTTCGTCTCAAAGCCAAAAGACTAAAACAGATAGCTTCCTTCAAGGGCAAAAAGGCAATATCTAGGGCGTATTTGGCCGTAGCTGATAAGTTCCATTCTTCTTTTGTGCAACAGATGTTTAAAATGCATTTGCAGACTATAAAGCTGATTATTCACTAGTACTTTGTGACTAGACCACTTCCCAACAGTTTTAAAGGGCAGTTTTATAAATAGACAATAGAAGACTCTTACCAAAAAATTGCACTTTTGGATGCAAGAGGCATATAACAGATCATGCCAAAAAAGTCAAGAGAGATGACTACTGGAATCCACCAGAACAGGCATCTGGAATAATCTGGGAAGAGTCTACTATCTGCCCATGTACCAGAAGTGTCCATTTGCATACTTTACTGGAGTGGCTCTAAGGTCTTCTCTCTCCTCCACAGCACCAATGAGCGAGGTGAGCCCAAAGATGAACATGCCTCCTGCTCTCGTTGCTGGACAGTAGTCCAGCTGTAGCTCAGGCTCCCTATACCCACAGCATGCTCCGGAAGAACAGAGGGGATATTTGCTATTACCTTACTACTGAGAACACATTTCAGGAGCTGTAACCATGTCAGCATCAAAGCATTACCAGGATGCTTCACAGCAACCAAACGAGGAAAGTCAGTCCACCTCCCTTCCAAAAAGGAAGTGGGACAGGACCCAGCCGCAGGCATGCACCATACTTAACTGGCACCACAGACACAGCTACATCTGCATACATTTTAACAGAGCCTGCCTCACAGAAAAAAAAAGGGACCCACAATGGAAATTCTCTTAAGAATTCAGTTAACAGAAGATCAAAAGTAACTTCACTGAAAGCACACAATTCACATGATTATTACAAGAGAAATATGAAAGAAATGAGCATCATGCCCAGCAAAACATTTGAAATCAGGGCCTTGAACACAACCAATATTTATCTCAGGAAGCAAAACCACTGAGTGTGTGGGTACTGGAATACTTACACTGAGAGCCAAGTTACATCACCCCTGTTCCAAGTAAACCAACTGTTCTTTACACTTAGTATTGCCTAAGTAATTCTGTGTTTCAGCTGTTTAACACAGGGCCAATGAACAGGCTTTAAGACGAACTCTGCGGAAGTTGCTAAAAGCTTTATCATCAATTTTAAGAGGCGTCAACCTTTTCACCATCAGAATATGCAGATTTGTCTAGACAGACAAACTTCCAACGTTTCTGACTAGGCAAATACACTTAATGGTGAGCTCGTTAAATCCCTACGTGTATACTATCATTTGGATTTAAAGTTGCTTGCACTTTTAAAATTAATACAAACCAGAGGGACACCACTTTAATTTAGACTAATTAAGAGTGAATTTAAAGTGATTCAGTCAAACCATCTAAAGCCCCTGGACTGACGCATCTCGTTCAGAATGGATCCTTCAGTCCCTCTTAAACACAAGCTCTGAACTCCTGGAGATCTCTCTCTCACCTACTGCAGCACCTGGAACGGGCATTCAGAACTGCCTGTAAAGTTTGCCTGTGGAGATGAAGAAATTTTATTGGTCTGAGATCTGGGATTATGTATCTAATGCTGAAAAAGTCCCAAAGATAAATGGATGTAGCACTGGTATTTTAAAAGCTGGTAACTCATGAATGTTCAAAGTTAGAATCAAATGCTTTATTCTGACAGAAAGCTAAAATATTTTGCTTTACGCTGCTTTAATGCATACATTTAACTTAACCAGCAGTTGCTAAACTCATACAATAAACCAAGACTACATAATAAACCTTATATATAATAAGCGTTATAAACCTAAGCAAAGAACACAAGCACAAGGAAAAGAAAAAGGGTAATCTGAACAAAGAGAGTTTTATGGCCTGGTGCCATCTAACCTGCCAGAGTTAGAAGCACTTTGATCAGTTGCTTCAAGTTCTTCTAGGACCAGTAAACAGTTAAAAAACAGTATCCCAGGCTTGGATCTGGAAAACAAATTCTTCCTACTTTAGAAAATTCACTACCTATCTTTATGAAATTAATAGCATCAAGAAAGTAAAATTTGCAACCTCATGCAGGAAAAAAAAAAAATAGCGGTATAAAACTACTTTTTTTTCCTCTCTTTTTTTTTTTTTTAATATTGTACAACTACATAACTGCTTAAGTTGTTGTAATATCACAGGACAGCAACAGAACTCCTGTCTGCTTCTCTACTGCTTTTTTTCTTTTCAGTAAATACTGGTTTTGTGATAATCAACATGGGTCGCAATCAGTAAGAATATCCTTGTCAAATGCACAGTAAGTCCTTGCCCCACCTCAGGTTAGATCCTACTGCCACTATGAAGACTGACGACACTGACATTTGATTTGAAAAGCTCATAACGAAAACGCAAGAACGACCGAAACACTCAGCTTCTCTACAAATTCTTCTGTGGCAGCATTTAACTTCCAAAGCCTTTCAGAATTAAGTACGGATTAAATGCTGCTAACACCAAATGCAGGCATAAGCATGAGCCTGAATAAGTTTTCAGTGACACCAGCCTCTTTGTTGTGATGGTACAAAGGCATCTAAACTTCTTAAAAGGCATAATTTAAAGAACACTCCCTAATTTTGATTTGTTAAAAGAGATGGTTACTAAAATACATGATTTTCACATCTACTTCCACAGACGAATAAGTTATTTGTAGGTTTTAGTATACTCATGTCAAAATAAACATTACATCCCCTTCACAACAGAACCGTATTTAACACATCCGCTGTCACTATTAACCATTCATTGCAACGGGCGCACTGACTGCTACCCACAGAGAAGCAGAAAGGCAAAAATTCAAAGATTTCCTTGCCCCCCAAAACCCTTTTCAGAAAAGGGAGAGGATGCCACGGTGCTGGAGCCATCGCGGATCCGAGGGCGGTGAGTGCAAGACTGGGGAACTCTGCACGGAGGTCTCTGCTTCTCCAGGCCCTCCAAGATCTCACAGGTATTGAACTTGTGAGAAAAGGAAAACAAAACCCAGGACTGTTCGTTAGGATGCATCTGCACCACTTCGCAGATAAATATTTGCTTTTCCCCTGTGTATTTACCTTAAAGCCCTTTGGGTTCTACGTCTTGAAAAACAACATAAAAACACACGTCTAAGATGTTTTAGTTTCTTTGTCCAGCGCTAAGGAAAAAAAAAAAAAAAAACAAAGGAGGAGCTAAGGAGATGCCAGACTGCGGCAGCCTGCGAACCGAATCACGCACCCGGTGAGCGCGCCATAGGCAGCGCCAGAACCACGCTGCGGGCCGGCAGCCGCGCCGCGAAAAGCGGGGTGCCAGACCCCCCGCTCCGCCACCAGCTGGGCGCACGGCCCAGCGCCAGCCCCGCCAGCAGCTGCTGCCCCCGTCAGCGGAGGGGCCCGGCCCGCGGCCTCGCCGGTCACGACTCCTGTCACGACATAGCACCAGCGACCCGTGCCGAATGCTGTAGGCACAGCTTGGCAGCGCGTGGAAGTGGCGTGCTGCCTACAAAAGCCAAGAGGGGGGGGACCAAAGACGCCGAGGAAGTGCGGTTTAAACGAGAGGGTAAATTGTCAGGCGCCTTCACCCCAGACTCGGAACGCACTCGGCGCACACCTGTGAAGATTTCTGAACTGTAAAGTTCCTGGGTTTTTTTTTTCGTGTTTTTTTTCCTTCCCCCTAGTGACCGAAAGATTACCATCCCGGCCCCAGGAACCAGTGACGCCGATGCACCCGTTACCTGCGGCAACCGGGACCACTGCTTCTGCCGCGGGCAGCGGAGCGCCCGGCGCTGAGCCGGCCCCGCCAGCGGCGGGACGCGCGAACGTCCCGTCCCGTCCCGCCCCGCCTCGCCTGCCCCTTCCCGGCCAAAGCCGGCGAAGCCGGAGGCGGGCACAGCGGGGCCGCCCCGGAGGAAGCAGCGGGACGCCAGGTGAGAGCCCTCGGCTGCCAGCTGGGGCCGCCCCTGAGGGGCGGCGGGGCCGCTTCCCCATCCCCTTCCTTCCCCTTGGGCGGGGAACGCCCCCGGGAGGCGGGAAGGGCCCCCCCGGCGGTCGCCGCGGCTTCCCGCCCCTTCTAGTCAGGGACAGGCTACTCACCGCCCGCCGGCCCGGCCCGGGCTCCCCTCAGCTCGGCAGCCGGGCGCGCTCGGCACNNGACGTCGCGGCCAAACCCGCCGCGCTCCCCTCCGGCGCCACGGTAACGCGCGCAGGCGACGGCCGCATCACGAAGCGGCCTCGGCGTTGCTCTCCGCGCCTCTTTTTTGCAGCCGTCCCGGCAGAGCGCGTCGGGGGAGGCACCGCCTAATCCCAAACAGGCGTCTTCTGGGATCGTGCGCGAAGGCTTCAGCTCCTCTGATGGTTACCTTCTTGCTAAAGTTTCCCTTCTATATCTTTAAAAAAAAAAAAAAAAGTTTGTAAAAGTTTTAATTCTGGACCAAAGATTCACTGAATAATTTGTATTTGTGTCTTTTCACATAGATCAACGTGAAGAGTCATTCCTCTCATACACAGAAGGAGAAGGGGTACAGACATATATTGGAATAGGTGTATTTAGGAGTACAGAGTGGGCCAGAATCATGTAGGAAAGTTTTAAGCTTGTAAATCTCAGTTTATGAACATCTGTCCCCAGCATAACTTACCCTCTCAGGTCTGGAAGAAAAAAGAAAAATCAAGATCACCGTAATATGTGAATCAAACCCAAAGATACCCGAACACCACTAAGGAAACGCCACGCACACTTAACGTAAGTAGGTGTGAATTACATACTTCTTACATGCTACTATTACGAACCTGCATAAGTTATTCCTAATTTTCAGTAGAAATAAACACTCCCAATTTGCATTCCAAACTGTTACAAAAACGTTATTTTTACGAAAGTGCAAGCAGCCCATGCCTAGGTAGGTGCATCCATGCAAGCATGCCCACAGACACCTGGTGAAAGCTACGTGCTATTTAGCAGTACAAATATGAAGTGTGGGGCTGTACTGCTCATCCAGCCTTCCTGCTTCAGAGGGTAATTCACGTGGTGTATCCTACCACAATAAATCCTGGTCAGTTTGGTATTATGCATCTAATGATACTGTCCTGGAAAATAGGAATGAGCTACATGAGATCTTATTAAAACATTATAAAAATAGCCCCAAATAGCTTTTATACGCATAAATAATGTGCTTTTAACTTTGAAAATCCTGTGATGCTTCATACCAGGACTGTGGGGCAGGGGGTTCTGATATCTGGAAAGTGGGAAGATAGATAACTATTTTTCAAATGGTAACAAATGATCCTAATTCTGATGAATCATGACATGCCAGAACCTAAGAATTTCACTGATCAAAGGCTGAATACTCCTGTCCTGAGCTTCACCCATTTGAAGGGGAAGCTCCATATCTGGAAGAAAAAATGAATCCCATTTATTTTTATTAACATGCAGCGATGGCTTGAAACTTCTTACTAGATTGGAATGCTAATGATACTGTACTAGAAATGGCCTGGAGGGCAGTGAATAGCCTTAAGTGGTAATGTATTCACAGAAAAAAAGGCAAATAATACAGATATTTTTTTTGGATGCCTTCTAAGCATTTTAAATGAATATTCTGATTCCTGAGGAATTTTGCATATTTCAAGTGTCCAAATTAGGAAGCGGGATACATTTCTTAAAAAGATACTTTATAGGGGAGTTAAGACAGAAAATTTGCTTATAATTTCATGTTAAGAAATACCATGGGGAATACCATAAGTTTAAAAGCCAAGTGCTGCATCTCCCATTCAGATTAGGACACAACATATGTACAATTATGATTACAGAATTTAAAAGCTTACAGTTCCATGGTAGTCAATCAACTTTCAGATGCATTTATTTGTCCAGTTTCCACTCATGACATGATAATTATTTTAAACAGAACTCTAGTCTTTTTGTGGAGCCCTTAGCTTAGAAGTTCATTTAAAGAGCTAACTCATACATAGCTAATAGCTATTATAGTTTCCATTCATTAGCAGCTGTTTAGAAGTTAAAAAATTACCATTTTGTGATGTGATGAAAACCATACCAAATAACCATCCCTCCAAGCTGATTTATTATATGGTTCATACTGGCAGAAACCAGCACAACTCCTGTGGCCTCTTGTTGCCTAGCCATCTGGGAGTCTCATGCCATGGCAAGCATAATGACACCAATGGGTAAGCTGCACACAGAGAACAAATCCAAAGTCACTATATATATGTGGGTGTGTGTACATGCACATTATGTGCCTATAGAGCAAGGTCTGTAAAACTGCTGAGAACTGCAGTTGCAGGTAGCAGTGTGTGGTGTGTGCAACTGGAAGGGGATAGAGACACACAATGCATTAGTACAAAGCCACGCAAGGCACCTGCAGGCAGTGCTATATTTTCTGGCTACACGTGGTAAATAACAGAGGAGCACAAGTGAAAGAGACTGCCTGGCTCAGCCAGTTCCAACCTCTGTATCCAGTAGCAGCCACTGAGCAGATGTTGAATCAGAAGGATTTTCAAAACTCTTTTCAAGGGTGCGCACCACGCACCCTAACAGGCCACACACCATAAAACAGTTAAACGCTTTGTAACAAATACTATTTAAGTCAGTCCAAGAAGATGAAAAGCCTCCATATGCCAGACCTGAGAGCAAGAGGAATCCAGACCATCTCAAATCCAGCATAGGACTGGTTAAAGGAAAATACCCAAGTGATCTTGAAAAGGGCAACAGAGAACAGAAATGAAACGTAATAACAAACCTTTCCATTCTTATGAGGGGAAAAGTCCCTTCTTATTCCAGTTTTTGCTGCCTCCTAGAAGAAGGACACACTACTCAAGTACCTTCTGGTAAATAGAAGACCTTATAGTCCAACAAACCATTTCAGCCTTCTCCACTAGCAATATTCCCGCAGATCCCCAAAGACACATCACCTCTCTTTTGATACAGCAGAGATCCTGGGGAATCCCCACACAGATCAACACACACTTCCAGGATCAGTCCCTTCAAATGATTAGGCCATTTTGTGAAAAGCCATTTCACCAATAATTCTAATTTACTTTATTTGTAGTTGTTTTCACAGATTTCTTCCTGCCCTACTCACCTGTTCCAGCTCTTCCACCAGAGCTTTGCACCTTCTCAGCTGGGATGTGGTGACACAAAGCATCTGATTATGAATTTGGCAGTGTTGTGGGAGGGACACCTGCAGCCACAGGCAGCAGATAATGGGCTGGAGGCAAACAAGCTGAGCAGACTGTAGCAACTGTGGGTGAAATGGAAGCTTCCCTCAGGGCAGATCAGCCTTCAAAGAGCTTCTAAAATGTGCACAGGTTTCTTTTTTTTCTCTGGGCCTTTTTTCCTACCAAAAAAGGGACTTTTTTGACTCAGTCACTTTCAGTGTTGAATGATTCAAGGGTTGAAAGCTTCTGGTAAGCCATGGGGAAGGACTTGTATGCCAGTTATTTCCATATTTGCCCTTTCACAGTTATTCAGTGCATTTATCAGAGCAAATTAACATTCTTTGTTCTTACTCTTCACCACAGATTTGCAGATTAGTGACCTGCAGAGGAGGCTCATCTTCAGGAAAGTCTTATTACTGGTGAGGCTTTTTTTTTTTTTTTAAATATTTAGTAATAATTATAGCACCATTCCTTGACAAAAGTCACACAAAAGTTTATAAAATTATAAAAAACCAAGCACGTATACCCATATTAAGCCAGACAGGCCTTCAAATATCATGAATGTATAAGTGTATGCATAATTTTGCCTATTGTTCAAATAATTAGGCATTCTGGCACAAGAGTAATAATCAAAAATACGGTCAGCACCTCAAAAAAGTTATAAAAGCTTTGTGTGATGAATAGCATAACTAATGTACTTTGTAAGAAAATTTATTTTTGTGAATAAAAAGAGATCTGTATACTTTTTACATGTGGAAAATGCATTTGGTCTTTCATTGACCTAAGCTTAACAGGAGAGGAGACAAATTTGGGGGTGAGGAGGAAGAGAATAACAATCTTACAAAATCAATTTGGTGCACTGAAAATGAATAGAAATAATAGTCCTGCAATAACAATAACAATTTTCTTCAGAAAGAGTAATAACCTGTTTAATTTCTCAGTTCTAGAAAATGCTCATATGTCACTGTAGTTTCTGCACATAATCAAAACAAATAAATACAATTTTACATTTAGCACAATATTCCTTTGCCACATTAAAGATACAGTAAAGACGTTGTCTTGAACCTGAGAAAAGTTTTGTTAGTAATAAACTTTAACCTTTAAAGTAGTGATAAGCCTTCTCACAAACCATACCACTGTTTGTTACTGATTTTGCATAATAAAACTATTAAAACTTCTCCATTACTTATTTAGTAAATAGAAGAGATATTAGGAGACCAGATCATCCCCAGCAGCACACGCTTTTTGTCCAAGTTATTCAACGTTTTGGAGAGCCTTATGAAGTCAACTCTGATGGCGTCACTGAACCATTAGTCCTGATTTACACAATCATCACTAAAAATCAATTTTGTGCATGAGGTGAAAAACTGAAATGTGTTCCCAACCAAAGTAACATTATGAAGGATGACTTTGCAACATTTTAATAAATCATTCTTAGAAAAGCCAAATACTTGTCCAACACTGGACACTACTTCCTGCAATGTTTCTGTGAAGTGTTTTAATGAAATCAGAAGAAATTAAAAATGTTGCAAATAAGCAGGAAAAAGGCCTCCTATAAAATAGTTTTGTTTTGTTTTTACAAATTTCTGACAGCCAAACTCTTTGTACATTTTAAGTGTGGTAGGAAATAACTTGCATTCCTACAATATTCGTCTGTGCTTTCCAGCATAGTCATCTGTATTCATAGTCAGTAAATCCCACTGGAAAAAAACTATGCACAATTTATCTCAATAACCTTGTCTTATACTTATGACTTATAAACATACATTAACACATTTTTTCTACTGTCATCTATTTTATTACTACTATTAACAGCAAAGCAGTTAGAGATGCCTTTTGTTAAGTTTTTCAAAGACTTCTATTTAAAATGTACTACCTTTACTTGAATATAACTTACAAAAATTTCTAAGACAGAGTTGTAAATCCTTATGGGGCATAGAAACCTACGTAAAAATCTAACCCCCAGTAAATTTAAAGGAATAGCTTTTTAATTTCCAGCTACATAGCTCCAATTCCAATAGCTCTCATTCATCGTGTCATATCTAAACTTGATGAAGTAAATTCTGTTCAGTGCCAAGTTTCCTGTTTGGTGCCAAACAAACTTGAATTTACTGCCAAATCGTATACACTATCTTGCGAGCAGTTAGCATTTTCTCAAAACGTATCTAGCTGAACAGAGAAAAACAGTAGTCAATGATCACTTGAGTGAATGAAGTTTTTTCACTATGCTATCTTTTTGATTAAGCAACTACCTTGTGATTACACAGATCTCAGCTTGCAGATCTTGACTTGCACACAATCAATGTGTATTTCTACTTAACATCCAAGAAAAGGCAGTCTTTTGCATAGTTTGCCAAAACCAATAAATCACTGCTGTTAGTACCATACTGGGGAACATTCACACTGTCATTTGTATAGGTTAGTCTTCCAGCTATCACAGATGTCCTAAAAAAGAAAGAAAAAAAAAAACCCTCCAAGGATAGTATAATATAATCCAGCATAAACAATAGGGATATTTTCTCAAAAATGTTGACTTCAGCAGAGGGGTTCAAGTCAGATTTCAAAAAGACAGTTAATCCACCAGTTTATATTCTTCCTATTATTTTACTTTATTTTGAGATAATTTCCTGTTCATGCTGTCTTTGAATACAAATACAAAATAAATCTTAATGTCAAAACCATGAATACAAATCAGAATATGAAATGTCAGGACCTATAAGTGTTCCTATTATGCCTGTATGCTATTGGAGATAAGTTTGGTGCTGCTGAACATGCAAATATTTTAAAGGAATTTGGAAATGAAGACAGCTTGCAATGGTAAATTGCCTATTGAAAGTTCAGCCTCTGTCTGACACCGCTGCATTTTACCAGTGGGTAAGAATGATCGCTCCCTTTGAAGTCAGCCACTGTGCAGCTCTGCCAATTTAGATTGCTATGCGATACGTACATCCTGAGTTGTCAGTGAACGATCATTAAAAACATTGTGAAATAACTTAATGAAATGTTTAATGAATATGCAAATGTCAGGAAGATAAACTGGGAAATGAAAATATGAGTTAAGTAAAAGAATAAATTACTGAAAATAGAGGCAGGAGTTAGCCACCTGCAAATTCACTTAGAAAGGAGAGAGCAGGAGATTAAAAGTGTTCTGTTCACTACCTCATTATAGGACATACAGCCCAGGCACCTTACCTGCAGCCAGAGGTATTCCTTTAGCTATGAGATAAGAGAACCTGCGTCTTGCTTATGAACGGAAAACAGTTCAGCCCTGTCTGTGTTCTTCCACAGAACATTTTGTGGGTTCAGTGATCTCTCAGGACTGAAGCTGCAAGGCATGTAGGCTAGGAAGTGAGGAGCCTGAAGGCTTTCAATCCTGTACAACAATTTTGGGCTTGACTGCATTTGTATCAGAACAGGTTTGTAAGGAGAGTTTGAATGTCCTTCAACCACACCATAGATAAAAGACACCTAACAGTGAATACCTGTAAACCCATGCTAGATTTAATCACACTAGTGTAGCACAAACTACAAATGGATGCACACCTATGAATACCACCTGTACTGAAGCCTGGACAACTATTTCGTCATGGCTAACTTAAGTAAACCTCTAGATGGCTTTTTTGCAGTATGGATTTTCCCTTTATCTGGATGATGCTTGAGACTATTTTGGGGCTGTTGATGGAGAGGCAGTGACTCAGAAGAGGTGAGGTCGCAGAAGTGGGAGGGCACAAACAATCCCTCTGGGATTAGTGCTGCAGGGCAATAGTCAATCCCCGCTTTCCCCTAATCACAAGATACAGGCACAGGCTGCCCTAGGGCGAAACGGGTCAGAAATGTCTCCCTCTTACTATCTTATGGTGGATTTTTCTGCAGGAGTAGAAATTAAGATGTCATTTTTACTGTGTCCTCTTACAGTCAGTTCTCCTGTGGAGTTCAGTGAGAATCCAAAATCAGTAAAGGCAGAAGCATCAGAGCAAGGAAGTCCCACACCGATCCCACCACACAGTGCTGTAATGGCAGCAACAATGGAATCACGGAGAAGGACCGATGAGTTCATCCGGTCCAGCCCTCTGACAAAACGAGGGAATGCAAGACGTATTCTTTTGATATTACATGGTCTTCACTTTATTCTTTTCTTAATCTGGAAACCAGCTAAGTGGCATATCAGCCAAATTTACCATTTTGTTGTGAGGAAACATCAAAGGCAGAGCTGGACTCTGCCGGAATGGAGTAACAACGGACAGAGGGCTCACACTGAGATGTTTCACTAGGAAATTTGAAACAGATCTCGTCATGGAAAGTGATTTAATTATCTTGATGTCATTATGTAACAATCGCAAATGAAGCCAAGTCTGAAAACAACAAAGTAATAGTGATGGAATAATCATGTATAAAGTGAAGATGAGTTTCCAAACAGCTTGTAGACTAGATTATCTGAATGGAAAGTAAAGTCTGTGTGGTAATCATCAGTGGGTTATAACAAAATGGCCTAAAACCTGAGAATTTGGGCTATATGTTTTTACCCGTTAATTGCTTCTCCCACAAGGTGGTTCATGTCTAGCTGGAGTAAACTGCACATTAATAATTGATATATAGCAATTAAGCTAATGTCACACTGCAATTTTTCAACTGACATGAGAAACAACTGAGCCCTCTAATTCAACAGGTATATTTCTTTTTCTCCCTTGTTAACCTATACTTTTTTTTTCCAAATCCCATTGTTTGCCATATAAATAATCAAGAGTAAATATGACAAGATGTATTTTAGAACAGTCCAAATCTGGTTAATGGCTGTAATTGGCAATAGCAGCCTCAACTGCTGAGGAAAAGATGGATTATTGCCATGAATAAAAAGCAACCAAACTCGAATACAACATCGCAGTGTTACCACTGTAGTTAGAAATGTAACTTGTCACACTCATATTTGTTAGTCTTGATTTCCATATACCGTAGTAGTAAGTCCAGCTTTCAAAGTAAAAGTGAGCCCAGCTGAAATACATTAGCTCTCTTTTGCACAACTAAGAAAAGCAGAACTAGTAATCAAAATATGTAACTTTGAATCAACTTTGTATCATGAAATAATACTGCAGTCAGAATTTATGAATAAGCTATTGAAATAATGTTCCTTTATATCATGAAAAACATTGTTTTTCTGGGATGGAATTTATGGGAGGAAGGAAAAATTCTGAAAAATTGATGGTATAATTGGAAAAAACAATGGAAGCAGAACAGAACAGTCTACTGACAAATCTGTAGACTGGAAAGTACACACCAGAGAAATGTTTGGATCATTGATCAATAACGCATACAGGATCTCTGCACCACAACTGCCTATTGTCAAGAAATGAGATTAAGAAAATTGATTTGCTGAAATGTGCAGTTAATAAAATACCTGATACCCCTAGTCAAATGTTCCTGGTAGATTCTTCAGAGTAACAGAATCAGCTAACTTCCATTTTCCTCTGGTAAGGAGAATCATTCAGATAATAAATATCAACTTAAAATTAAGATAAAATAAATAGTACATATTTTGAATAGCTTGTGAGTGACTCAATCTTTAATATTAACAGTAAAATTAGAATGCTTAACTGTTAATTGTACTTTCTGTACCATCCTACAACATTTTAGCCATATGGTTTCAACAGCTTGGACCAGTACAGGTAGCTATGTTCAACAGATGGCATCCATGTTCCGTGCTTCACAGTGAGGTGTCATGCTCAAATTATGTTCATTTTCCTTCTCAAAC
>VXAL01006935.1:0-13468 GCA_013399475.1 Chauna torquata
GTTGAGATAAAGACACTTTACTATATAAAGCAAAGGCCTCGTGCACAAGCAAAGCAAACCAAGGGATTCACTCACTACTTCCCATGGGCAGGCAGGTGTTCAGCCACTGCCAGGAGAGCAGGGCTCATCATGCATAATGGCTTCTTGTGAAGACAAATGCCATCACTCCCAACGTCCCACCTTCCTCCTTCTTTACCCCAGCTTTTATGGCTGAGCATGACATCATATGATGTGGAATATCTCTTTGGTCAGTCTCGATCACCTGTCCTGGCTGTGTCCCCTCCCAGCTCCTTGTGTACCCCCAGCCTCCTCGCTGGCAGGGCAGCACAAGAAGCAAAAAAGTCCTTGGCTCTCTGTAAACACTGCTCTGCAGCAACCAAAAACGTCACCGCTATTTTCATCAAAAATCCAAAACACAGCATTGTGTGAACCTCTACAAAGAAAATTAACTCTGTCCAAGCCAAAACGATGACAGGAATCATAAGCCCAGCAAAATCGAGCTCTTGTGGAAAAAATTCAGGAGATGGCTGAGTTTTATGTATGTAACTAGCTATGTATGTAGCTCAAAGTGGTGATGTTCTCACAACTTTTGGTGTTATGCAGATTGACAAACTAATGGAATCCTAAGCGTGTACTTTCTTGGTTAGAACTCATTGAGGTAAAAGTCAGTATGTCAAATGTGGAAATCTTGAATCTCTAATAGAAATATTTCCTTCATTATCAAACAAAACTATATTTTAGTTGCTGTCAGTGACCATTTGGCAAGATACTACAGAAAGCATGTTTTAGCCAAAGTAGAAAGTTGTGTTAAACAGGTACTGCATGAGACTGGTGTTTGCTGAGAAACCTGGGGAGGGGGGGGATAGGGAGGTATTAAGTGTGTTTATTGCAAAGTATTTCTTTTCTCACCATTCCAAGTGGTTTATTCATAATCCTCAAAACCTAGGTCTCTTGAACATTTGCTATGTTGAGTTTTTTTTTTTTTAAATCATGACACAACCTCACTTTCATAGCTTTACCTCTGGAGCCTATAATGAAATGGTACAAACAAAAGTAGGGTATGAAGATATTCAGATTCAGCGGAGGTGTTGCCTATATTTTACTCCATTGCAGGCAACATCGCAGTACAGAAGCAGGTTGGAGCCTCCCTCAGGTGCTGTTCCAGACACTTGGAAAATGTAGCTAGAGATGGATGATGATTACCGTTTTGCAAATAGTTGAGATGATTGTTTTGTCTTGATGCCATGTCCCACTACGTGGAGTTCAGCAAGCTTTTGAATGTCAGTTCTTGAAAATTAGAAATTTCTTTCATAACTTTACATAAACATTGCTAGCTTTAAAGCAGTGTGACTTTGGCCTTAAGGACACGGGCAAATGTGAGAAATGAGATGGCAATCACATTACTTCGTATAAGCTCTTTAATTCCTTCATATGCTTACTGTTGCCATTATTTTTTGCCTATTAATTCACACACGCTCATACTTTACAAACAGTTCCTTCCAGAAGTACTAGTCTCTGATCTGATGCTGTGAAAAAGGGTTGCTTGTGTCTGGATGCCTTACTTTATCAGCTACCTAATATTATTTGTAGACTCCATAGCTATATAATAGCACAAGCACTGCAGCATAACAAAATCACTTTGAAAGAACATTTAGAGAAACAGACTCCTAAACCCCTGGATTATTTGGTTGGCAGATATAAAAACTAACTCCATCTTCTCAAATACTTATGAATTTTTTGTTAAGAAGAAGAATGAATAAACACACAGCAAACCAGATTTGCAAATACAGTATTGTTGTCATGTCTATTTATCTATCTGCCTCTAATCTATACCTGCTTATATCCCAAACCACCAATCTCTGTTCTGGACACTTCAATGAAAGTTCTGCCTTAAATGAAAAAGCTCAGTTTAAGGCAGAAGAATACAGTTTACAGAAACAGCAAAAGCATTTGAGACCCACAGTTTCTGCAAGGAGGGCTGAAGTAAGAGAGAAGTCTTATACTACCGTTGTATTTTTTCACATTTGCTAGAAGTAATTTTCTGTTCTGAAATAACCCCCTTAATTTTAAGACAAGTTGGAGTCTAAAGAGAAGTTTTTTCACGCTCGAGTTACCATCCCTCTGAAAATGATGACTTGTTAAAGAAATGATGACAGGCCCTTACCTTATCTGTTATTTGAAATATTTATGGAAATGGTTTAGCTTTGGTATCTATGCCCATTTCAATCTCTAGAGCAACAAGGAAGAGTTATACTACAATCTTAAAAATCAACTGGTAAGACTATTTTTAAAATGTTATATAAAACATGAAAAGGCCTGCTTGGTATCCCATATGTAAGGATTCATGTGCATAAAACAAGGATATTTCCACTTTTAGCAGGGTCATAAACTGTTCTGATGTCATGGCAACATTCAATTACAAAAACAAACAGAACCTTTTATGTCCAAGACTTATGCCTAGCTGAGTTATAATGATGTATCTTTGAAAGACAGTAGAAATGAAAAGTTTAGGGAGAGACATGTAAAATTACTACTGATAACAGCTTATGGAAACATTAATGAATACAATATCATGAGTATAAAATGTAGTTGCACTAAGGATGAATAAAGAATTATTTTGGTGAATTGAAGGATAAATATTTCTCAAACAACTAGAAGCTCAGCTATTGAAAAAGATATTTATGAACCAGTAATAAATTTCAAAATTCTTTTCAAATTTTGTGATGCAAAAATTGAACATCTTGATGTCAATGATGTCATAGAATATCCTGAGTTGGAAGGGACCCACAAGGATCATGGAGCCCAACTCCTGGCTCCACACAGCACCACCCAAAAATCAGACCACATGACTGAGAGCATTGTCCAAATGCTTCTTGAACTCTGGAAGGCTTGGTGCTGTGACCCTGGCTCCCTGGGGAGCCTGTTCCAGTGACTGACCACCCTCTCGGTGAAGAACCTTTTCCTCATATCCAGCTTGAACCTCCCATGTCGCAGCTTCATGCCATTCCCTTGGATCCTATGATGAAATGAAAAGAGTCACAAATCTTTATCCCATGTCTTCTATCGCTAATTTATTAGTACAGATGTAGTGGAGACTATGACTAAGGTTAATCTCAGAATAGTCTAAATGTTTCCCTGATTTTCTTGAAGTCTATCGGATGCCTTATTGTGTGTGAAGTATATAAGTATAAATCTCAGGATCAGATTATAAATTGGCTATTATTGGTAAGTGTCTGTTTATTTGGAGAGGGAGGTGTTCTTCTTTTCTCCCTGGTATCTAGTGATGGGACACATAGGAATGGCTCAAAGCTGGGGAGGTTCAACCTAGATGCTAGGAAAAACTCTACCAAGAGGGCAGTCAGACATCATAACAGGCTTCCTAGAAAGGTGGTTGGGGCCCCATGCCTGTCTGTGTTTAAGAAGCTTTTGGATAATGTACTTAATGATACTTTTTAACTTTGGGTTAGCACCAAAGCGGTCAGACAGTTGAACTCAATGATCTTTGTAGGTTGCTTCCATCTGGGACTATTTTATTCTGTTTTTTTGGGGAGAGTCGAGAGTGCATGTCACAGCTTCAAGGTCTCTATCATAGTTCAAATGATATTCACTTTATGGTCTCTAGTCCAAGTTTTATATCTTCTAAGTAAAGTCTAAGAAATTTTAAAATACCATTATAACTTTAGAGAAAAAATATTATAGGAATGTGAGCTGTGATTTAATTTCATTACATGGATCATGCTAGCAACGTTTCACAAGTAATAAATACAGTTATGTTAGAACAGGATCCACAAAGAAAATCAGTAACCCTTCTAGAAATTAAATGTTTCAATACTTTAGTTGATCCCTACTACTTAAAGAAAGAAGACAACAATTAAAATGGACTAAATTGCTGTGTGCTGTCATTGCTTCCATTACCCCTACTGGATAAAACCTTCAAAAGCTATTCCAGGGACTTTGTGGGAATTGCAGAGTCTTGCACCTGGGGAGAAATAGCGTGATGCGCCAGTACAGGCAGCTGAATGGCCAACTGGAAAGCAACTTTGCAGAAAAGGCCCTTGGGTCCTGATGGACAAAAAATTGGCCGTGAACCAGTATTCTGCCTGTGTGGCAAAGCAGGCTACCAGCATCCTGGGCTGCTCTAGGAAGAGAATCATCAACAGATCTAGGGTGGTGATCCTTCCGTGCTCCTCAGCACTTCCAGTAAATCTTGAATGGTGTGTCTGGGTTTGGGCTCCCCAGTACAAAAAAAAAAAAAAAAAAAANCGACATGTTGGAGTGAGTCCAGCAGAGGGCCACGGAGATTTTTAAGGGACTGGAACGTCTCATATGTGAGGACAGGCTGACAGAGCTGGGACTGCTTAGCCTTGACAAGAGAAGACAATGTGTATAACTACACGATAGGGCAGGGTAAGAAGACAGAGCCAGATTCTTCTCAGTGGTGCACAGTGAAAGGAAAGAAAGCAATGGGCACAAATTAAAATACAAGATAACCAATTTAAACATAGGGAAAAACTTTTTTCCTGCCAAGATGGTTGACTACTGGAACCAGCTGGCCTGAAAGGTTGTGGAGCCTCCATTGTTGGAGATACTCCAAATCCAACCAGACATAGTTCTGGGCATCCTGCTTTAGGTGGCCCTGCTTGAGCAGGGAGTTGGACTAGATGACTTTCAGAGGTCACTTCCAACATTAGTTATTCTATGAATCATCTCTGCTAACATATATATATACACACACATATATACTTTTGCTTTGATTAACCCTTAATGCACACTATTAGCTTTCAATGCAAGCAGACAAAATAGTCAGTCGTGTTTCTAGCACAAATCACTACATCATCATGAGTGATACCTCTATGTAACTTCAGTGTCTCAAGTGGATTTGCTCCAAATTTTGTCCTTTGAACATGTAAGCTTGATTTGCGGACTTGCTGAGTTTCGCAACACCTTTTGTTTCAACTATCCCCAGCCAGAGCTGATACTTCCTCAAAGTCTTTCTGGAAAGTTTTGTCTAAGTCTTTTATTCAATAACTACAGAAATGTATTGTCAGACTACCTTTTTATTTATTATTCTTAGTCTTATATAAGCCGCTGCTCATTATCATTTTTATTGAAAAATGCCTTAGTTTTTGCCTATCTCTTTCCTCAGATTCGCCTCTATTTATTTGTCCAATTTCCTGACATCTGACCTTTTGACCTCTTGGAAAAATGTGTTTATAGTCTAATCTATTTTTGTCCACTGATGTAGGATTTCTAGCCTAAACTTAATTCACCCTAGTAGTGTGCTAGGATTTTACTTGCCTCTTTTGTCCATGGCCTCTGTGCTTAGAAAATGTTCAAGTTCTCCACATTAAATCAAATCAACTTTAAGCAAGAGAAAATGGCTACATTTTTTTTCTTCTGAAATGTCAGTGAGTTGGGTTGCTGTCCTAACCTCCATTTCAATACTTCATCCAAATAGCTTAGGAGAGAGAGGATTTGGAATTTCTTCAGCTTCTTGCTGACTAAACCTCTTATCTGTTGTGATCTATAGATATATCTGAATCTCTGGAAGGTAAATGCAGGCGAGATTCCATCACCATCTGTGTTTCCTGCATTGCTAGCTGTATGACTAAATAACTCACAGATAGACTAATGACAGCACAGTTTTTTATATCTAAAATTAAATTTCTTTGAGCTGACAAGAGTGAGATAAATAAACTCAACCCTTTCAAAACAAGCATTGTGAACAAATAATGAAAAACATTTTCTAATAACATCCTACTGGCAAACTGAACTCCCCATAAGTAAATGATCAGCAAAATAATAAATGAACTAAATATGTCCTTAGTGTTTTTTTTTTTTTTTTTTTTTTCTTCTGGAGATTAATGTGACTTTTTTCCATTTGGTTCAGGTGCAAAAATACACTGTAATGATTAACTAGATGTCAAAGGGACTACACCATTTAGTTATTCTAAGGCAGAGGTTTATGTTTGGAACTTGGATTTTAAATAGATACCTAACTTTGCAGCATATGAGCAACCGTTCCAGCAAACGCAACAAAACTCTTTGTTGGCTAAACTGTGTGGCTGAACTTGAGCCTCACATGAATAGCCCACTAATGCCACTAATGGAGGACTCTCAGCAATCTCACCAGGACTGTGTTGAATGAGTATGTTGGCCTTCTTATATCTCTTCCTGCAGTCTATTTTCTAAAACCTTTCTGTACTTAGCAAATTCAGGTTTGGTAAATCCCCTCTTGTCACTTAGTTGCTTTAGACTATAATTTGCTTATCTAGACATTTCTGAAAAATGTTCCCTGTGCTTACAGGTGCTGGCAGGCTGTGATGGGGCAGAGGAGCTGTATGGAGGGAGAGCTCAGCTGCACAGGTCCGCACGGCAGTGTCAGAACTGCTGAAAACCATTAAGGGTGTTTGGCCTAATATTTGGAATGGCCAGTCCCAGCTCTCCCTGTGTGCTTCACAAAATGTCGCTACATGTGGGTGTTGCACTAGGGCTTTTAAGAAAGTCCTGGTTTATCCCCACTACTTGGATGCAGAGTTTACACCACTTTCTATCACTAAAGAGATCATCATCACTGGGAACTCTCTACTCTTTAAGGAAATAAATTTGTTCAGCTGTTTTCTCTCAGATTTGCACCGTTTCTTTCTTCTTTTCATGCAAGAATGGGATCTTGACAAATTACTTCACTATGTGTCATATATATTGCTTGAGCAGTTAGCAAGCCTGTTCCCATTAGGTGGTGAAGCTGCTATGATGAGTCAGGTGTTTGTAAAGAAAGTATTCATGCTCTTGCTTTCCTGTATACAGTAGAAATGAAGAAAATAGGAAAGTTTCCTTGTATAGCTATCCAGTTCTGCTGCAAAAGGAATGCTGTTCCTAAAAGAAACTCTGCCTCTTCACTTTCTCATGCTTGCGATCATTTGCTAGTAATTTTCTAGTAGCTTTCTCCACTGAGCTGCACGGCCCTTTTGGACCCAACCAATGCTCTGACCTCTGCATTTGCACAAGTTCACAAATAAAGAGGCCACATAATGCCCTTGATCACTATGAAAAATCACACCAAAAATCAGTGTGTGCATGTTATGCAAATTTAAAACCAGCTATAACTCAGAATTCCAGTTGTTTTCTGAAAAAAAAAAATGATGCATTAGGTGTCTGCTTGTGAACAGCAACGTAACTTGCCTACTCCTTAAGCTATGCCAGCTTTTTTAGTCTTTTAAGTTTTGTTAAGTAGAATGATTTATGTATGCATTGAGAAATTGCAAGTGAGAAGAAAACCTAGGGAACTGGTAAAATGGAGTTTCAATAGTATATGTTTACATTGCATATACTAATAATACTTGACCTGTAGATATGTAGGCATCAGTAAAATATCAAGATGACCCTTGTTACAAGTTTAGGAGAGGGTATGTCACATGTAGGGATATTTCATGCTGAAGGATGCAGATTTTAAGAGATGCGGCTTCCTCATTTATTCTTTAACTCACTTTCTCAGACTTTGTGTTTAGAAGAGAATTGTGGAGGAGGTAGATAGTTTATTTTATTCTGCTTCTATTGAAGATCCTCCATGTGTTAGACCTGCTGGAAAGTGAAATCTGTAACACCTCTTAACAGCAACAGCAGTTGTGTGTGTGACTTGCTGTGAACTTGAATGGAAATTTAGTTGCCAGTGACAAGCTCTGCGTTCTCTATTTGCTCTCTGCCTTTGAATAACTCCACACAAGTTCAGCTGGAAAAAGAAAACATGTTTTACATGTTTACCAGGATATACAACTCCTATTGGTTTTGTTTTGTAGCTCAGATTTGGACTGTAAAGTGGTGGTCAACATAAATTTTTATCAACTGGTTTTAAAAGGCTCCTGATTTTTAGTGCTGATCACTGTCTTTCCTCAGAGCGCAGTTCTGCAACAGCTTGATTGGTCACAATTGAAGTCAAAGGTCTGGAGGAAAGACAAGAACAAGTGGCAAGGGTGAGGAAACAGCAATGGGGTATTCTGGAGATGATCAGAAGTCAGTACAGAAGAGGACTGAGGCATACTTACTGTTAAGTTTTGTACTTAATACATTGGATTAGCAGAATCTGATGGAAAAAAGCAACCTGCTTGGAGGTGTTTAAAATGGTCTCAGCAACTCATGAAGGAAAGAGGAGGAGATGGTACTGACTTGGAGACAGACGGTCAGTGAGGAAATGAAGCAGAAATTACAGAGAGTATTGATTTCTCTATTGCCCTATGGAGTTAAATGAATATGCGAAACAGTCCTATCCAGTGCTGCGATGATAGGCAGTTCATACCTGGAAGCTGGTGGATATTTCTTAGCTCTTGTGAATGGACTTTGAGTTCACCTTTATCTGTTCCCTTCTATAACTGCTTCCAGCAATCTCTGGCATGAGTTTTGAAAGTGGAAGAACTGTTCTGAAGAACTGATCAGATGATTCATGGTTTCAATTTCATCCTTCTCTTTGTGAGCAAATTGCAAGACTCCTAAATGAACCGGGCATCTTTCAGCTTTGCTATGTTCATGTACCACTCATTATATGTGACGTTTGTGAAGTCTGCTGAGCATTTTGTCATGACATGACTGTACAGTCTTACAGGGTTAAAATGCCATGATGGCACAGATTATAATTAGGAGAAGACTTTCTTATTTTGAGCCATAGTAGAGTCTGTTGTAAATTAAAATGTGTATCATTTTCTGCATGTTAAACTAGCTGCAGATCTGGGATTGGCATTTATGTTCACCCCCGCATTGGAGCTGATAGAATGATTCAAAAGGGATTTGTGAGTAAGTGTTGAGCTGATGTGCTCATTAGTGTGGTTATGTGGTATCAGGAAGCCTAGAAAGTGCAGTGGCAAATGGACAACATGGCATGCAGCAACGTTACTTCTCCTTCAGCAGTTACACCGTCTCTGATAAAGGTCAGTATAATTTAGCTTGTTACCCACACTGCTGAAGTACATATATAATGGGGAAGCAGGAGAAAAAATTACCATCCTCCTCCATGTTACCCTTGTACTACTTGAAACTGTGCTTAACAGGACAGTTCTGAGTAGTTCTGAGTATTTCTCACCATAGTTGGAGATCCAAAAAAAAACCACCCCAAACTGATTCATTCTTCTTACGGCCACTGAAACTTCAGCAAACTCATGTCTGACAAATTCATGAGACTGAACTCTGCACATCTGTTGGATGTGGAAGAGAATAGTCTGTGGTGTTTAGGTTAGGGGGTGAAATTTACAGCCATTGTAACAACTTCCAGCTCAGGAGTGAACTGTTAAACTGTTTCCATTTTTGTTGTTGTAGTTTTTCCCCTACCTAATTTGAGTGCCTTTAAAAACCCCAGCAAATAAACGTGCATGAAGGAGAATGTTATGTTGATACAATTCTGCAGTCTTCTCTTCCAGTGCTTTCAAAACAAATGTCTGGAGCGTTAGAGCTTTCTCCTCTTCCCTTACCTGCTAACTTACATCTTATAACTTTAAATAATTCTCAGTAAATACCGTTGCCCATCTAAACATCCTGCTCAATAGAATTATGGCATAATATTGGCTGCTGTTCTGGCTCAGTGTACTGATAGAAGTGCATGTTGCATCGGTGTAGGAAGATCTAGAATACTGCAAGCAGTGCTGACCCCACTATGTTCTGAAGCAGTTCAGACAGCTAAGTCTGGGGAATTTCACAGATATGGGCATCTTCCAGTGGAGCCAGTGTCCTCCCAACAGGAAAATGCTTAACTCTAGAGCTGCTTCCATGATTAGAATTTAAATGATCTCTGTAACAGAAGAGTTGCTTCCTTACGTAACGATTATTTCTCTCTCTTTTTTTTTTTAAATTTATTTATTTAAATCAGTTATTATCAGTGTCTTACATACTTTGGAATTACAGAGGACTGAAGACAAAATAATACATCAGAGCTATTTTGAGTACAAAGTTTGAGTGTTTTCCATCATTTTCACGTTCTGGACAAAGCTAAAATATAATAATTTGTGATTTATTTACGAGAAAGAACACGAATTTTCTTTAGTAGAAGAATACATGGCATATGTAGTACTCTGTAGTATCTTTTAACACAGCATGCCCATCCTCTACAATCAATCAGTCTTGTAGGATGCCTTTGAAAGACCTGAAAGCAGATGTCAGAAGTTATACATTTCTAGTTTGGCAGTGTTCTCCTATAGTTACACTGGATCATGTGTTTAATTGCTCTCTAACCTATCAGAACCGTTTGTGAAGTAGGTACTAGTGAAAGTAGAATACAACGAAAATAAAATTAGTATATATTTCTTGGTTATAGTGCCATTGCCACGCAGACTTGGGTAGTTTCACTGAAACTGATGAAACTACAAAGATTTACATCAGATCAAAAACATCTCTGAGAAGGTTGGAAGTTAAGGGAATACATCATTCTGTATGTAGAAAACTTGCAGAAAAAAACAAGGCTGTGGACTATGCATGCACTGAAAACTGCTTTCTACGATTGGGTGATTCCTCTGCAGTTCACAGGAATGTGACAATGTTTCCCTTTAAGAGCATTCCCTATCAGTTCTGTAATAACCTACCTGTTCATGTTTTGAAAAAGGCTTTGACCATGTATTATCAAATACATCAAGCTTCTTAAAACAAAAATGGAAAAAAGAAATCCATCTGCTTATCAACATGTTGTCTACTTGTTTTCATGTGTTGGTTCTCTGATGTCAGAAGCGTTTGACAAGATTTATGCTTCTCACTTTCCTCAACTTTGTGACTTTTATTGCCTCTTGCTTGTTCTGGTTTCATCTGTAGGAACAATTGACATTACAATGACTTCTTAAAACATGCTGTGTAATTATCACATTCAGAACATACAGTTTACATTGACAAATACGAAGTGAATCTCCATTGCTAAATCAACTACTCAACTCTACTGCTTCAGTCACTCCTACATGAAATGATGGGTTTTATTTAGAGGCTAATACAAATACAAAGTGAGTGACTGAAGCAAAGAGCATGGGAAACTTTTTAGGACCTGCCTTAAAACACTCCAGTCCTAGAATTTCAGTGTGTATATATATCAGCCTTAAAAGCAAAAAATAAATGGTCACATAAAATCATGGTAGAGGCAGATGAGTGACTGTGGAAAAGATTGCTTTGCAAGGCTGCTATAGACAGCTGTTGGTTAGAGCAATGCATCCCTCTGGAGCATGTAAAAACAAAAATTATCTGAAGCAGCAGGTAAAATGTCGTAAGCAGATAGTATACTAAGTTGAATGGGGAAATTTGTTTTCTTCCTGGAGAATTTCCAACATTTTTTTAGTGTTGGTGTCAACCAAGGATTTGCCGTTACTTCCAAGATAAAATCTTGTCCAAGATAAAATCCTGCAGGTGAAGATCACTCCTTTCCCCTACTTTTTCAGCAAGGGAGGAACAGTTCCTAAATCCTGTTCAGCCTGTTTTGCCACCAAAGAGCTGCCTTGTTGTAGCAGATTGAGCATTTCTGGAGAACAAAACAGATTTTGGGGAAAAAAGCTGCTTCGTTTTTAAAATGTAGAGCAGGAAAACACCATTTCTGCAGTAACCTATCAACCACTCTCTGGAAGTGGCTAGTAGATATTACATTGGATTTCCATTTATTTACCAAGTTGTTAACCTATCAGCCTCTCTCTGGAAGTGGTTAGTAGATATTACATTGGATTTACATTTATCTACCAAGTTGTTAAACGGCAGGCCTGTGAGATATGGGATGATGGAGTAAGTTTTAAAGTTTCTCCTGTACTCAACACTGTGGGCTCACATGCTCTCCAGGTTTGGTGCTTGTCTAAATCAGCCTTTGTTGGTGTTAGTAATGACTTTCAATTTACCTTTCCAGCAGCAGGAAAACCTATGTTCATGCCTTTCAGTTCTACTCTCCAATAGTCTACTTGTGTGTTTATGCTGAGGTAAGATAGGTTTCACCTGTAAGAGGGAGAGATGCTTCCTCTAGTACATCTAATGCTTAGGAGAGAGGAAGATAACAATACAGAAAAAAGAGTTGCCTTATAAATATCCCAGATACTTTCCCCCTGTCTTTTACTGATGAAAAATGTCATGTGCTGAAAATAAAACATTCAAAAATAGCTCTTCTGGCTTTTTTTTGGAATGTCTTGACCTACTTAACCCAAAGCTGCATGAAGATTTTGATAGAAACAACATACTGGAGAAAGAAAACTGGCTTTATATATTCAGTCCTGTAACTCTCTTCAAAGGCATTTTTTTTTCTTAAATTGCAACTACTGGATGCAGACAAATCATGTGCACCTCTCTGGATTATAAAGTCCTGCATTTCACTGCTTGGTTTCATACCCTGGCATCTGATGCCAGTGGTGGCAACATGATATAGGGAAATCCTGCCTGGTAGCGGGAGGTGGAATTGTCAGTATAGTGCTGTGGACTCCTTTGCAGCAGTAAAAACGGGCGTGTGTTGGAAGTGGGAGTTGGTCACGTACATCACATGACTAATGCCAACTATCTGTCTTTCACCAAATGAACCTAAGAACTGATAAATTCAGTTCAGGTGTCTGGAGAAAGGGTGGAAGGGTGAGAAGGTCCCTTAGCACAACAAATTGGGGATAGAGGTGTATTAGAAGGCCTCATGGTTATTTACACTAGTATATAAAATCATGTCAAAAAATTACTGGGCACTGGAATTCAATCACCCACACTTTTAAGCCACTACCATGTTTTCTAGCACTGTTCTGGACCATGCCAACTAGTATTATTGCAAGCAGTTTCCAAGCCTGTTTTGGGAATTAGTATGGGCTAAGTCTATTCCCAACAGCTTTGTTTCATTTGGCCACCCTATTTGCAGAAAGAGTTTAATATTTTGGATGTAGGACCTTCTTTGACATTTGCCCTTAGTGCCATGGAATGGTCCAAGGCACATGTAATTTACATGCTAGTACAACTGTAGTCTCTGTTTCCAGCTAGGAAACTACCATGCAGTGACCACTGTAAATGGTCCCAGTTCAGGTCAGCCATGTAGCTGCTGAGGATTGTGCCATGAGCCCCACCAGTACCCGTCAAAATTTATACATCGACTTAGCTCCTTCCCTTGCACCTTTACACTTTCTCGGTGCAACAAAAGACCTGAACTTAGCACTATGGTGAGGTAATAATACTGCACTCTTTAACCTTTGTGAAGTTTTTCAAGTCCAATTTACAAGATCTGGAGAAACAAGTTGTGGGTTGATGGCTTGTGGTCAGCATTGCGTATAGATAAGTCACTTAAAAGGCTTAGCAATGTGATCATATTTGTTCAAGAGGATTGAGCTAGCATAGAAATAAATGCCATTTATTCTTAAAGAGGTTGGCCCCTCTGAAAGGAGTTCTTAAGAATCTGATGACTTATCATCCCTTTATTAGAGAGGTCAAGCGTGATTACTTTTTGCATCAGTGCATTCATATGCAGTGTAGGGCATGATTCATCAAATGTTTTGTGTGTTTTTTTTGGGGG
>VXAL01006935.1:13506-41115 GCA_013399475.1 Chauna torquata
CTTGCATTTTTAGCAGGAAAGAAACTTAAAGTTGCTAACACATCTAAGTAAGCCATTAATAAGGCTAATTATATAATTGTAAGCCTGAGTTATATCTTCTGAATCATATTTTTCTGTCAGATGCTGATCAAATTTCATAGATGTAAGCAAGGTCAGAATGAATTTCTCTTCAGATGCACAAACAAGATAAATGTGTGAGAGAAAGGGGAAAGAAGAGGTAGGAAGGAAATCCACTAATAGGTATATTTTTCCGGACATCAATGAGGTTTGTAATGTAGATTCACTATTCTGTTACTGAGGTCTGAAAGTGACTTCCTAGTATCAGTAAACTAAACTATATTTAGTAGCAACTGTTAGAGATGTTTGTGCCCAGAAAGTGAATAATATTGCTTGTGAACACAATTTGCCTACACACTATATGTTGCAGGGTGGCTCTCGTAGCGTACTTGAAGGACTAAATCTAATTCCAAGATTACTTCTTTGGAGAAACTAAGTGGTAAAAGCCCTCTAATTCAGTGTTTTGCTAGAAGGTATTATCTGAGAGTAGCTTATAGAAAGTCTATTTTTTTTTTTTTAGGTTAATACTAAATGGTTACTTTTTCATAGGAAGAAGAAAAATATCGTGTCATCCTACAATGCTATTCAACATCTTATTTCCATTTGCTCGGCATTCAGCTTTATTATTATTATTATTTGCCATCAGAATTAGGTTATTTTCCCTCTTTTTTTTTTTTTTTTTTTAACTATTAACAAGGACTAAAATTCCCATGTGATTATTCTGCTACAAAAAATATTTATTAGACTATTATGTATTAACGTTGCTGACATGCTTCTAAAGGTCGTACTTAATAAACAAAGCACTGTGCCTACTGTCTATTGAATAGCATTTTAAATTAGTGGATAATTATGCCGAGAGTGAGATTCCCATAACACAAACCATATGGCTTACTTATACTGGAAGATTCAAAAAAGCATCAGTTCAGACTTCATATATTTGATATAAGAACTTTTCCATCCCCTCTGATGAATTCATCTGTGTTAAAAGTATTTGAGAGTTACTGAATCATACTAAGCGTAGCAGGATTCTCAGTCTTGCTTGTATTTCTTTCCTTTCATGACGTATCTTCAGTTGTAATAACTGCAGAAGAGTAAGGCTGATCCCACACATTATTTTGGGAGGGGAGTGCATTTGGGAATGCATTATTTAGAATGGAACCCAATACCATGGAACTCACTGCTGACAGAGACGTCAGCAGAGACAGAGACACGTTTGATATAGCTGTTGGAAAGGGATTAAACGTTTCTTAAATTAGACTGAAATTATTGTAGCAGCTTCCATTGTCAAAGGCAGCTGTTCTGTCTGGAGTGTGAAAAATAGTGGAAGAAAACATCACTGTCACCATAGACTGTTTTCAGTGCTACGGTGTCTTTAGTGCTACTGTAGCAACTTCTGAAATGCCTGTAATTTTAAGATAATTAGCTACAAACTACATTATGAGACAAGTGAATGAGGGAGCCTAAAATATGAGTCAGCCTGAATCTTCATCAGATGTACAGGTGAATCTGAGAATTAGCAAAGCTCTGACTTATTGAAGATGTGAGGACTTTAACCCACTGGTCAGGGTTGCAACAGCCAAAAACATCTCAAATCAGCAAGAGGCAGCTGAATGGCTTTTACCCCACTCAAAACTTATATTCCCAAATACAATGTACTGTAGTAATTCAATCTGAAGGATAGAAAGGCACAGATCAAAGTGGCAAGAACTGCAGAAAAAAAGAATTACTCTCCAGGACACGGTAAAAAGGCACTGTATGCCAGAAATGGTAAATGCTCAGGAGCTCAGCAGCAGGAAAGACTGGAGTCTTGGGGATCTTTTGCAAACTGGTTTAGAAAAGACCAGTCCAGCTTAAGGAACATAACAGCACCCATCCATTTAGTCATATTTGCCTATTCTAACAACACAACCACATCTGCTTCTAGGAACTGGCTGACTTCTGGGGGGAAAAACTGCAACTTTAAGGGTATGTCAGAGAGGTAAGAGACAGGAAGAGTAACTACAAAGGCAAGAGTTTTCAGAATACTGGGGAAACTCTAGAGCAAAATGAAGCACTGCCTTTTTTAATAGCTGAACAAGAATGGAGACAAAATTGGAATAATTTGTGGTGTCACATCTCCATATCATTGGCAGAGAAATCTCAGCAATTAATTACTATCATATGGAAACTCTTCCACAGAAAAGAACTATGTGAACAAAACTGCTCATTTTATGGGTATTAAGTCAATCAGTAATAATAATAAATACTCATTTGATGGAACCATAACAAATACTGTCAGCAAGATAACATTTTAGTTTTTGCCACTAATGTAAACTGTTATTCCAGATGGGAAAATCTGTATGTAATGAATTAAGGGTGAATCCAGATTGGCTGGATTAAAGAGCTTTCTGGAGTTCAAGAAACTGAGAAGGTGCTCAACCACCATTATGCTAAGTAAATGCTGCTTCCTTGATGTTGCAGGCTCAAGAACGGTGTTTTTCTGCCTTTGCACAGAATCACGTCAAAGAAGAAGAAAATAATGCTGACTAGTTACAGTTATGCAGAATTTCATAAGTAATAGTGCTACCAGTAGATCATCACAAGTAGTAGACCCAATTCTAATATTTTAAATATAAAGTAAAATTATATAAATTTAAAAAGAAGGAAAAAAAAATAAAAGAGGTTAAACCTGCAAATGAAGAGAAAGCACAGCTGTAGTACTTCCCAGCTGAAAGAGTTGCTTATGGGCTAGCAGACGTAGAGCTTGAATATACATGCACATACACACGGTTATATTTTGAGACCATGCTATTCTTTCTTCTTACATTTTTGAAACTGTTAATAATAAAGTCATGAATGTTCACTGGGATTTTACCAATGGAAAGACAGAGAGCAAATGGTTTCCCAAGATCAGTGCCAAATTTGACAGCACTGTATGTGTCTGTAGCAGGAGGTGATGGTTGTGTGTATTTTTGTTGTAGTTGCTGTTATGATTATTTTTCTTCTTCAATTCAACTTTAATTTTACTTTTTCAGTAAAGGAGATCAAAAAGATGTAGCTAGTGACCTCATGGAAGCAGCTCTCTCCTCTTTTATAGCCTTGCTTCAGTAGGGTTTTCAATCGAGCTGCTTTTTGGTTGTAATGAAAAGAAAGGAGTAATTAATGTAAGTTCTGGAGATTGCTCCCCATTCCATCCAACCAAATAATGTGTTTGTTTATTTTACCTATGTTAGTACTTATTAAAACACATCACCATTCCCTAAGCCTCTGGGTGTGTTTACATCTTTAGAAATATAATTAAACTTCAAACATTCATAGCTGTCTGTCCACATTTGATACTGCTAGAAGACAATCATTAGATTAATAATTTCCAACAAGTGTATCGGAGAAGGATGCTGACACCACTCTTGAGATGGGCTTTGTTCTGGGTGCTGAGAGCTGCTGATGTTCAAGTTCAGTAAGTGTGTGCAGAGTGGGAGGAGGATAGAAGGGGAGACACGAGGAGACAAAAATGACCTTTGGTGATTTGGGGTTTCCAAGCATGATTGCAAACTTTGCATGTCTCAGCTCTTGGGTGCCAGCATGGTAATTTGGAAGGGTCTGATTTTTAGAGGATACGTGGGATGCATTCTTTGAAAATCAAGCTCCTTTAATATCCTTCAGAACACATACTCTAGAATAGAATTACTTGGCATGGTCTACTGAAAATTCAAACTGCAGTTTTAGAGATGTTTGTCTTTTTTTTTTTTTTCCTTCTCTTTCTTTTGTTTTTCTCCTTAAATAGTGCCTCTCATTTTCCTCCAGCATTTTTTTAATGAAGAATTTGTTACTATAGGAAGATGCTGAAAGAAGATAAATAAAAAGATTGAATATAGATACCTAAAAAATGTGCATGTACTCTATAGCAATACAGGTTGTTATTTTAAAGCAGTGTGCCACACAGGAAAGAGAATAAGATTAAACCCACTGCCCCTTACCTTAAAGTCTGTTTTGCAGAACATATATCACATTGATCTTCTCGCCTTCTTTTTAAAATCTTTTTTATTTCGTTTTCATTTATTCATGTTACCCTTTTTCCTGTTGAGTGTTATGCCATTCCTTCTTCTAATTTGCTCCCTTCCTCTCTCTTCTGCAGTGGGGCTTTGTTTTTCTTTTTCCATCCCTGATTTTTTTTTCCAGCTCCACTACAGGCTCTCAGGGCTCTGTTCCAGTGTGCTCTCTCCTGCTTCCCCTGACTCATGTTATCCCCCTGCTGTTTTATGCTCTCACTTCTACATCTTCCTGTCTTTTCCTGTAATCTTCCTATTATTTTCTCTTTCCACCTTTTGCTTAGGGCTTAAAATACACATGAATAATTTCTTAATGTGGTGAAAAGTCAATCTCTTGTCCAGCTGCCCATTGCTTGTGCTCTCCAGCTCAGTAATGGACTTCAGGGAGAAAACCTCTGGCCTGCTCTGTCAGGATGGCTGCTCTTCAGCTATGTGAATCACGTGCCAGCTGAGGAGATGGCCTCCTCTCTAACACATCAGTGTCCTCCTCTGGCTCTGGGAGGTACAACGTGACCCCAGGGACTGCACAAGCACAGGGGTGCTGCTGAGGCACGTACCCCACACTCTTTTTTACACGGTGCAACAGCAGAGTCCCCTGGCCACCTCTGGTAAATCTGTGCTTACATTTCTCCTGTAGTCAAGAGGTAAAACATGAGCTGGCGAGGTTGTTTCATTCCTTCCCCTGGCTGATTTGTAGCTTCAGGTCTCGTTCACTGTGGGATGGTTAAAATACAAGCGGCAGTCAGCCTTTGAAATTGAGCTGTACCTGCAGCTACAGTGGGCGCTGAAAGGCACAACTTCCAGCAAACGAATGCCCTGCTAAATCCTGTGTAGGCTTTTTGCTTTCTTGTTCAAAGCTCTCCTCTCCCAGGGGAAGAGCAGTTCAGTGCTTAGGATGTTGGTTTGGAATTTAGAAGAACTGCTTTCCAGTACCCTTTCTGCTGCAGGTGTTTTGTCTAAGTAGCCACTTAAGTTCTCTTTAGTTCAGTTTCTTGTCAGTAAAATCTTCCTCTACCTCCTGAGGACACCCTTAAGGGCAAGGATAAGATTTTCTACAGACTATGGGTAAAGTGTATAGCTGCCATTGTAGCAGAACCCTGTATAGGCATGGTCTAGTTAGATGTGGTAACAGAGGAATCTTACTAGCTGATAAGAAATTATTTCCTAGTTAATACAACCATTTTTTCTCTATTCCTCTAGTATCCTCATACGAAATCATGTAAACACAGGTTGTCTATCATTACGTGAAACAAATGCCGTCTTGGGAAAATGAGATATGATAAATACAGGGAATATTTGTTTGTTGCTTAGCTAACTGTATGTTCAACATTTTGTTTAATTTGGATTCTGACTGGGTTTTATTTGTTTTGGAAGGTATGGGATTCCAGCAAAAAGGTGTGAAACAGTTACAGGTCAGAGCAGGCCAGTGTATGATGGTTATGAGGTATTGTAAAGAACAAAGCCAAATCCACGAGAGGAAAGGGCTCTGCAGGAAAAAGTTGCTCTGAGACCTGTCTGACATCAAGGAGGGAGAAAAGGTGTTTAACAGAAGTGGGGAAGCTCTTCTAGGACCTCATCCAGCCCTTGCTGTAAGTGACACAAAAATATCTTGACTGTGACCCCCAGAATAATAGCAGTACTATTGATTTTTAAAGATCAGACTTGTCTTAGGAAAAAAAAAAACCTTACTTGGTTCACATAGTTTAAATCAAATCACATCTGAAATGATTTATTGATTTATTAATAACATGTAATTAACTGACAATCACTGAACTATACACTCAGGATCAGCAACAGCCATACAATGAATAAACCTCAACAAAAGACACTTACAAAATATTAATATATGCCTCTGAATTTCTAAACATACTTCTGAATTAACCCTAAAAAATTCTAACCCAAATTTTTCCCAGCCCTGCAGAGCTGTATATACCTCTGCATGCACACTCAGGACAAGCAAGCCGACAGCTCCGCTCCCATAGGAGTGCAGGCTCCCCTGCTTGTACACTCCTTGTGCTGGGGATGGCATCTGTGCTGCTTGCTACAACCTGCCAGTCCACTTGGAGAGGAAGCACCCCACAAATTCACATATGAACACTGAGCTGTGAGCTCCTACGCGTTGCACTCTGTACTGTCAGTCGGCTCGCCGGCCTGGCTGCTTGGTGGATGGGAAGGCTGCTCTGTAAGGCCCAGACAGAGGTGACCACACTGGTTAGCCAACTCCTGGCTTTGATAGATCATGTGTTGACTGTTTCTCTCTTTCCACGCTTGGATCTTTCCTCCATGTTACGGATGTTTGTGTTTCCTTTTAATCCCAAGCTGAATCCTTCCTTGTTTCAAATGTCTGTACAATTCCCTGGTTACTATTTAGTCCAGCTGATGGCCATCTACCTCTCTAACCTCGTCCTCAGTAGCTCTAGGATTAGATGCAAAGAATCTACATCAGAAGGTTGTTCCAATCATGCTAACTAGCTTTGCTAACAAATAGGGTGAAATAGCTTGGTTATCTCTCTAGTCCATCATGTCATCTTGATCTGGGCTAGCTTTTGAGTCTTGTATTATTCTGTGTAAACATGAATATAGAAAACTTGCAAGCAGGAAAGCAAAAATTAAACAATGACCCATGAGACATACCTGTGAGTAAAGGCTACAAGCACCTTGGCTGATCGGGGAAAACCTGCAGCATTTGTCTCTTGCTTGTAAGGAAAGCCAGCCTGAGCTTTTGCAGATGAGGTCTAAATTGAATCTTACTGCAGTTTTTCAGAATGTGCAACCCATTCCCCTGCCAGAAGTTTCTGTCTCGGGAAGACTTGGTAGAAGAGGACGTGCTGCGTTTCAGTCCGTCCAGTTCATAGTCTGGCATTATAATTCAAACTTTCCTTCTTTCTAGAAGAGAGGCTGTCTTAAAGGCAACTGAGGAACAGGATGATGTTAATTACCACCAGTTGCAGGCTGAAGATTAAAATATTTGTGGGAAGAAGTTTGATGAAAGCTAGGAGCAGCAGCATTGTAAAGGTCACGAAGACACATGAGACCTTTTATGCCAAAGCTCTAACTTGGTGTTAGTTAAGTGTAGCATTAGATAAGATTAAGTATGTATATGAACTTTAAATACTTCCAAAAGCTAGGCAATGATATTCTTTTCTAAATGACTCCAGACAAACCTTAATTTTCAAATGTCTATTGAACCACATTGTAGATTTTCAAAAGAAAGAAATGCAAGATCTGAGGCCCAAATAGGCTTCCTGTCTGATAAAAATTGTCTGTTTAGGAATCCAAATAAACTTTCCTGAAAATAGGCAATTAGTAAGTACTGAGAATAATTAAAGTCCACCCATCTGAAGATGAGAAGTTTATACGATCAGGGAGACCAGAAAGAGGCACAGAACTACTAGTAGTCCCATAACGTCCCCATATTGGTAGCGATATGAATAGTAGGCAAAAAAACCTGAGAATTTGGAAAAAGTAAAACTGCAGGATGGGGTGAAAATGTTGCAGGAAACAATATAGCCATTCTTTGCAGTTCTCTTAGAGTAGCAGAACAGGGAAACAAGGAAAATGTTTTGGCTGAGCAAAGATGAGCTGGTAGATTTGTACAATGAAGGAAGTTAAACTTGAAAGAGATTTTAAAAGATACAGCTTTGTTTTCACGGATAACAGAGAAGGTATCTGGTACTGGAACTCAATGACAAAACAAGTGACTTGGCAGAGTAGAGTTACATGCTGAAACCTGCAAAACAAGATACAGTAGAAGGTCTTGTGGAGGCTGAATAGATCCCCAGGAGAGGCATGGATAGAGATGTTGAGGGTACCCAGTGACTGCAGAGGAAATTAGATACTTTCTAAACTGAATTCTCCAGTTCACTGAAGTCTGAAATGTTAGAAGTTGCCGCTCAGAATGGAAAACTGGAGCTGCTGAGATATCTAGTCATCCTTGAAAGGAACAGGGCTAGCCAACCAAAGGAATGAAGAAGTGTTTGGATTGGATCAACTGTGCAACCAGCAGCACAGTCACTCAGCAAATGTTGACAGATTCCATATGTTCAGCTTCTCAGGTGATGTAGATGACAGATGGTCATCCTAGTGTCTGGACAAGAGTGGCAATTGATGAATTTCTAAATGCTTTTGAGATTAGGGAATTAGGCTGACTTTTAAGAGACTTGGCCTTCTTCCTTGCTCTTTTCCCCATCACTCTTAACTGTCTAAGCAAAATTGTGGATTAAAAGCAAGCTTTCTAGAAATTAAATAAGTTTCCTAACCGCAGATTAATGTTTGTCTATGTGGTAGTGAAATGAGGATCTTCCCAATCTGGAAAGAATTCACAGATCCACAGTGTGGACTGTTTATGTACCCCAAGTCAGTCCTACATTTATTTGATGTACGTAACATCAGTGAAATTAACTAATATTGGTTAACTTTAAAATTTAAAATGCTAAGAAATTTCAGTATTCCATATAAAAGTTAGCTGTTTCATTGGAAATAACAGGGGAAAACAAGAAAAAAATGGTTTCAAGTCTTGTTTTTTTTTTCAAAGTTCTTCCTTAAAGCAGGAGTATTTTGTAATCACCTCTATTTTGTGAAAGCATTTATTGCTGTATATGTACTCTCACACCTATGAACATATACATATAAATGATATCTGATAAATAGTTCATATCCTAAAATATGAATGTCTCAGGTACAGAGGGAGATAATTTGTCCACAACAGAACTTGCTGTACAGGTATAGAAAGATGCATTTACATTCAGATGAGCAGTTTTGCTACAAGGCTGTTCAACTGCTTTGCTGCCATGATGACCAGAGATAGCTGACCAGCTTTGCTACAAGGCTGTTCAACTGCTTTGCTGCCATGATGACCAGAGATAGCTGACCAGCTATGCACCAGTTCCCACCTTTTTATCGGAGATTAAGAAAGCGGGTTGACTGAGACCCTGAATTCTAATGGGGATGAGGGAAATGACTCATGTCTATTAGCTCCATGGGGCATTTCTGGTTTTATAGACTGGTTTGACAACATGAAAGTATCCTAGATAATGGCACATTACTATGGCACAGTGCACAAACTAATGAGCCTTGCCTCTTGGCTGAGGGCAATGCTACTTTGACATGAGTACTTTGCTCCCAGAGTCATAGTTAACTCGATGGTGGGAGGGGGCGAAGTCTCTGTACTATCCTATGTTATTACATGGTGTAGGCTGGCTTGCAGTACCTCTAGTCCTGATACTTAGGTAATCTAAATTAGTTTAAATTAGATTTCTACCAAAATAAATTAAATTAGATTGCTTCTGAAATTGTCTGTTGTTATATATTGGATCCAGTTTCTAGTCAAGTCAATGGATTGTTCCATGGACTTCTCTGGGTATTACATCAGTCTTCAAACATTTTCATATAAGAGCAACAACAACAGAAAGAGGGGAAGGGAGGAAAAGGAAATGTAGATCAGCCCCTGGCTTAGCACATTAGGAAATTTAGACAGATATTGCAGTAAGACCATACTGTCTTATCTTCAAAGGCAAAACAGAGAGTCAAGGCTTGGTTATGACAATTTATGCAGAGAAAGCTCCAGGGCTGGGTAGATGATGAGAGAGTGATTTTCGTGAAGAAAGATATACCAGCTGACAAGAACATGGAATCATTTTAGAGAGTAGTGAACAATGTGCTGGTTTGTTCAGGCATTTCCTTTGAGGTACACAGAGACAGCAAGGACGGTCCTGGTGAAAAGGGTGTTAGGTTTAGTTCTCAGGAGATCCCACTTGAATTTCTTGTTCTGCCACAAAATTTCTGTGAAAACTTGGGCAAATTGCTTAGTCTCAAATCCACAAATGTTGTTAGGTTTCATAGTGCTGCCAGTTTCAGTACCTTGCCCCCTTTGATTTCCAAGTCAGAATGCTTTTGTATCAACGGGTGTTGGGCACTTTGAGGAATGCAGTAGCCAAACACCCTTGTGAATTAATTGCTCAGTTTTCTTTCATTCAATATTCCCCCTCAGAGAGGAAAAGAGCAGCTGAGAATTATAGCTGTTATTCAGCCTAGCTTTAAACCTAGTGGTTTTGCAGAGTGGTTGCAGGACCTGNTCAGTTGTTGTGGGTCCATCCAGAGCAAGGACAATGCTTTGGGTCCAGTGTTGCAAAGGCAACACTGTTGGGGTGCAGTGATGATTACTGTATTTTAAGAACATGAGATCACATAGGTAAGCAACTGCATAGTCTTATCCACCTAAGAGTAGTAAAGGCACAGAGACTGCAGAGGGCCTGCTCTTAGTAAGGGAATTTCTCACTGTTGCCATCAAAGATACATGTGTATTGTGCAACACAGTGCCATATAGCCTGCCAACTTGGGCTACCTCATTCTGAGTGCAGGCAGCTGTTTCAGCATACTAACAAGCCCCTCTGAGAGTCGTACACTAGTGTGGCTACAGGGTTCTTTTTTTTAGAGCTGGCTTTACTCATTCAAAACCATCCTGGGATCTCTGTCAGGTTCTGCATATGCAGCTGCTCAGACACGTGCATGATGTACAGGTCAGCATCAAACTTGGTCTCAGCAAACTCCTGATGACCAGAGGCAGTATTTCATTGCTTTGAAACAATTACATTTTGTTTGGACACTTGGTCTGTAAGCCTTCATTATAAGGCTTCTATATCCCCTAAAGGGGTCAAGGAACTGCTTTTTAGATAGAGGCAGACAGGACCTCTGCTGTGTAAACCAGTGCAGCTCCCTTTAAAATGACAAAGCTATTCTGGTTTACACAAGGTGAGCATCCGACTCAAAGCCTAATGGAAGAGAGGTGACACAATGAATGAAATTTTTCAAAAGCTTTCAACCTTAGGCTGACTCTGTGCCTATTTCTTTTGTAATAAAGAGTCTTATTAAATTTAGAGGGAACAGAGTGATGCCAAGGCTGAAAGAGGCTGAGAAATCCCATCCCTCAGGCCAGGAGTGTCTCAGATTGCTCACTGGAGAGAGGTGATTGATTGTGAGCTTTCAGCAGTTTGGTAGGGTCCTTCTTGGCCAGCAATGACAAAGCTGAAAAACCCTGTACCGCTAAAAATCAGAAGAGGAAAGGCAAAACAAACTGGATGACCAAAAAGTAGCATATTCCCACTGCATCCCCAAGTAGTGGAAGAAACTAGCTATGAAACCTCATTCTTCCAGGAATCTAAGATGTCAGTGTCTAATGGACCTCAGAAGACCTTCTTGGATATCTACTTCCATGAAGATTTCAAGACATGTCTAGGGACAAGCTGTTCTGTGTTGAAGCTGATGTTACTATATGCCTAGAAGCCTGTGTTATGTGTTGTTTTATTGACTTTCACCATCCTTGCTGTATTGGACCTCAGTTCCAACAGATGTGCCAGTATGATATAAATAAGCCAAAAAATTAAAGAAAAAACGTCACGCAAAGGGGCACGAGGGGACAAAAAGAACAGCACAAACAAAAATATCTAAGCAACCCCCCTCTCTCTGAAGACCATTTGTGTAATGATACAAAAATAAATTAATTTCGTACATTAACTTCTAAAGGAACAGTGAATGGGTTAACGTAACTGGAGAAGATAAGTGTCAGGATAATTTTTAAGTGCTTTCTCTGCTAGTAGCACTGAGCCCAAAACAGCACCAATGTGTTAACGTAACTTGATCAAGCTGATTATATAACAGCACAAAGACATTTTCCTTATCTGCTAGCCTCATCATCATTCATTTGCAGTATGTTCCAACTGACTACACTATACATCAGTAGTTATGTTCTATACACAATAAAATTACCACATTACATGTTTGCATTGATATATGTATATACGCTTCATGAGGACAGGAGACTTTCCATCATTCTCTAGCTTTGTAAGTGTTTTCATTGTGAAAGCAGTTTCTTGCAGGAATTGTTTCAAGTGTCATGACTGTGCTCTTAGACTACTGTAGTTTTGACTCAAGCAGATATGGTTAGCTCATCAATAAGTAGATTCTTGACAATAATGCTAAGATACCCCTCTGTAATAGCTACTTACTTTAGTGGGCTTTGACAGAACTTTCTGAAAGACTAACGGCTCATTTTTCTGAATAAGGGTCTCAAAATGTAAATTTTAGATATTCCTGATCTATGGTTGGCAAGCAACATGTTGTCTGTAGGAACCTCTCCATTACTCACTACCCTAGGGAATAAGAATGCCAAAACAGAAGCTAGCAGGCAGAGAAAAATACAATACTGTCTGCAAAATGTTTCTGTGTTATTGTTCGTGGGCCAGAAAAGGGAATAGTATCTATGTGAAAGTGGGCTAATGTAGGACATAATTTGTAGCTCATACCATGCAAGCAGATCCTCAGCTCTCTGGGGTTCTCCACAACACAGACAATCATGCTGGCGCAGGCAGACATTCTGGAGGTCATACTTAAGCACTGTAATTTTGGGGAGCATACTGTGCATGGTATGTTTTATGGAAAACAGATGAATCCATGCTTTCTAAAGCACAATCCAACTCAGATTGCTCTTCAGAGCTGCAAGTGGTGCCTCCATATATTATTTTTGATAACTTCTCAGTTTACATCAATAATGAAATCCTAAAAGGGAAGAGAAAAAAGGGAAAGTCTTTAAAAAGTTAGTAAATAAACAGAAAGTAATGTTTTGGGTAGCAAACTTTAATGTTAGCATTCATATCAGAACACATGCAGTGCCAGCTCTTTGTAATTATCAAAAAATAGAAACTGTAGGCATGGGGGAAAAACACGAAGTTGGAAGTACACATGATGAGAGACATAATGTCTATATTATTATTATTTTTGTAATTTCCCCTTTAGTGTTCCTCTCACAGAGGAGAGCATATTTTTCACTACTTTTTGAAGTTTCACTAATTGTTTTGTTTGCTCTGTTCAGATTCTGGAGAAGTTTGGTAATCCTAATATCACTGCACGGCCCACAAACAGTAGCCCCAAAATGGAAGCAGCTTATTATGAGATGTTATCTTCACACCGAGGGACATTTCAGGGAAGTAAATAGCAGTTTGTGGAATAAAGCAATTGAAAATACGCAAGTACACTCAGCAAACAGATGGTGTTTAGAATGAGCTGGATTCCTTTTTCATAGCTCTAGCTCAAAATATTTGATTCAAAAGTTCACTTTGCAGTTTTTCCTCCCCTGATCCTTTCAAAATCTGTGGTGGTCTTGAAGTATATCTGTTGCCTCAGCTTGAACATAGGCTTTCCTTTCTTGAGTGTGGTCTTACTTGAAATTAGACCATATAAAATACTAGATATGCTGTTCTGTTAAAAAAGAAGAAAAAGAAAAACAAAACAAAACAACAAAAAAAGAACAGTTTTGCACACACCAGTCTTCAGAGTCAGGAATTTGTACTCTGATAGCTCCAATAAACCAGTGGGGTGTTTCCACAAGAAATTATTAAAAAAATGATAATATGCCTGGTTATGATGAATCCTGTTTGTTCATAGAAGGCTATTTTAATCAGAAATATGGAAAGATTTCCAATATCATTATAGATTTAAACAGGTTATTCCCAGTGGAAGACAAATCCAGTAAAAAATGGCCAGGGTTGTCAACTGGAATTTGTAAATATTAATTCCCTTTCCTTTATTCTATTGCATTAAGTGCTGTGGTCAATAATTAGTGTTTGCCTGAGCTATGGAGGGACTGGAAATGAAATAGAAGGGGATTTGTGGCATGTATTGGCTTGGGACAGAAGAGTTGTACCTTGCTTTCTTATTTGTAGAGACGGTCACTAAGATAGCCAAGACTGTGAAATTAGGAAGCGTATGAAAAGGGTGAAATAATGATCTTGATGGAAAGGAGTGAATACAGGCCCCACTTTGGCAAACTGTCTTGTATCCATGCTTAGTTTTATGCTTTATGCTAGGTTTTGTTTCTGAATCAGAGGCATTGAAACAGACACCAATTGTGCTGGTATGGGGGAGAGAACAGTTCAAGCGTGTGCCTTGTCTCTTTGGTGAAATTACCAAGAAATGCTTGTAACTGGAGCTTGCTGTATGTCTTATGCCCATTTACATGTTGTGAGTTTTCTCTTGTGAATGCTGAATCTGCTGCTTGTGTGCCTTGTCTCTCCTTGGTCCTGTCACAGCACATTGACATCATCTTCAGATCCAAACTGCCCGCCCATCAAGCCCAGACCAGCCCTTGCTATTGAGTTAGGAGAGCACCACACACTTGCGGTGATCCCTGGCCCTGCTAGCCTTTCCAGACATTGCCTGGGGTACCCCCGTTCTCCTGGTGGCTGCTGTCTCAAGAGTACCCTGAGAAAAGCTGCCGCCATGTGCCAGCTCATGTCCTGGAGGCTGCAGTTTCTCTCTGTCACACCATGTCTCAGTTGGTGCTCAGTTTGCTCACAAGCAGCATGCCCTTGAAACAGTTTCACAGGCTAAGCATGGCATCCAAATCCTCTTACTCAGTGGACTAACCGTTCTGATCCCACTGGCTGAAAGCTGATTCTTCTTCCTCTTTCCTGATAACATCAAGGCCTGGTGTGTCTCCGTCACATATGCTGAATCAGTGGCCTGCCTGTGCCCATCCTTAGACAGCATCCACCTCAGCCAAGGACAGTATGTACTGCTTTGCTGGCCAGTTGCTAAGTCCAGGGCTGTCAAGAGACTCTGGTACGGCCTACAATCAGGTACAAGGGCAACAATCGAGCACAGCACCTCTTGCCAGCCAATGCCATGTATGTGTATTTACCAGACCAGTTTTTTGCTCATCAGCCATGGCTAACACTTGCTTGGGTGTACTTTCTTCTCTGGCTCTTCCTCCTCCATCAAGCAGTTTCTTCCAGTTTTTGCTGGAAGCTGTGCTATACATTTTGAACAGGTAACAGTACTGCCCACATCCTGTATGCACAAGTACACAGGCAGAGAACAATTCAATAAGGGTGATATTTTATTTAGGAAAATTTGAGAGGGAAGGGAGGAGAGAGGGAGGAGACAGAAAGAAAGGAAGAGAGAGTGGGAGTGAGAGAAAAAGAAAGGCAGAGAGAGAAGAGGCAAGAGGAATAGAGAAAGGGAGGAAATATGAGAAATAAATGCCATGACATACACAGAACTCTGGGTTTTCAAGGAGGACCCAAGAGGCTGGTACTGCAGAAGGTGGAGTATCAGTCTGGCAGAGAATGTATTTGTGGGCAATATTACTTTTGAACTGCCTTTCCAGTTGATAGGAAAAGACAATCTATCCATCTATTGGTATCCAGCACTAGAGAGAGTTTTTGAAGTGTTGATCTGTTCCCCCCCCCTCCCCCCATACCCTCACTCTTCTGTGCAGGTTTTTTTTGGTGTTTTTGTTTGTCTGGTTGGTTGGTTTGATTTTTAATTTTTCAGGAAAAAATAACATCCCCTCCCTCAATAGTTCATTTGCCTTATGTTTTTAATAGGCCAGTTTCCCTTCTTGGACTGCAATATCCAAGGTGAAGTATAGTGTCCATTTTGGACATTCTTCATGATAGTCACATAGCTTCACCACAGGAATGGATTCATAAGAATGAACAGAAATGTAAAATAAACTGTTTTCATGTTATGATGATAGTTTGATGACGAGATCAAGGATCTGAGATATGATGACAATACTCCAGAGTGAAACTGTTTGGAAAGCTTGTATTTTACCAACAGTTTTCTAGTATACCAGTTCCAAATTCTTTATAAAGAAAGCAAATAGTTTCACGTACGCAAATTTTTTTGGAAAAAGCAGGAAGGGATTTCAGAGGAAAATTTTTACCAACTCTGACTGGCATAACTCTCTTGCCTTTTATTCGTAATCTCACTACAGATGTAGACTAGAAGCCCAGAAAATTATTTTCCTAGGCTAGGGAGATATAGACAAATGCATCAATTGCATATTCCAATAAAATATTGTATTTTGTGGCTGTAAAAACTGGATCAATTAGACTCAATATTCTTTTGTACTGATGGGTTTGTAGGATGCAAACATACATATGCCACTTAAAGATACATTATTTAAAACTGGAATTAGCAGTATGTGGTCAGTGCCACAAAAATAGGATACTAATCAGAAACCATGCTTGTAACTCACATGATCTGGGAGAAGCAAATGTGGAAATATATCTTCATAAAAAATTCACATAGTCACAAATTGTGCCATCTATTTCTGTGCACTACGTTTTTGTTACTCCTGGAGAGAGAAGGTCTTTTTATTTAAAGTAATTGTTGTTGGTTTTTCGGAAGACATAAAGTATTCATTTTCTCCCCTATCCTGCTGCCTTTTAGAAGTAGTCAAAGAACTGAAATTAATTAAGTTCTGACCTCATGTCAGCATTGTATATCATAATTAATGGAAAACAACATCCTTAAGGTCTAAGATCTGCACAATTAAAGCCAGAAATCTGTGAAAAGGACAAGATTAAAAAAGGAGCGTTTGGAGGGAGAGTCTTTAAAAGTTGAATTCCCCTGCATGGGAGTTGCAGTCACTGAAAAGTTCACCTAACGTACCCAGATACATTCTTCTGTGCAATTACCTTTCCATTAGTGTCCGTGGAAGTGTAGGCAGCTTCCTGTCTCTAAACATTGTAAGCTCTGCTCATGTATTTCACACTTATGTGTTACAGCCCAGACCCTCTCAAAAACAAAATCTATTTGAAGAACAGAGGTAATTGGGATGCATCCTGGCTCCAACCCTGGTGTATGCAAAACAGACTTTCTGTACCTTATACAGCTGTTATTGGCTGTCAAAAAATAAAAAAATAAAAAAATCCACATGCTGGTAGGAGTACGATTTTCCCTGCCTTACCTTCCTAAAAGTGCCAATATGTCAAGATCTACTAGCATAAGAGTTGATTTCATTCCATTTTTTGCCGATTTGAGGGATCTAGACTGTTAAGGCTAGAAAACTAGATTCTACTATTTTGCTGTTTATTGAACACCATGGTTGCTCATTCTTACATTCTAACATCCAAGGAATGAAGCCTTTGCTCCTTTTACTTTCCAAGTCTGGTAATTTTCAAACAGGCATCTTTTATCTTTAATCTCTTATCTGTTCATCTTTGTATCTCTGTTAGAAAGATTCTAAACATTTTACATAACTTTTGGTTTGCAAAGTTCAGAAAGTAACTGTGTACTCTAGTTTTAAGAATTAAAATACAATTTTTGGTTTGAAAATGTGGTATTCATCCTTTTTCCATTTCCACTATGTCCTTGAAAATAAGTTGAAGGAAAATGATATATGAAAATAAAAAACATTTGTTGTTCAGCTTTACCATAAAAGGAAAACAAAACAAAAGACAAAAATAATTAAAGCAAGCCTTGATTCACCTTTAAGAACTGTAAATTGAAAAAATCTGATTTAAAGTGTTTAATGTCTTCATTATTTTTTATTATTCCTCTGGACTCATCTTTAACATAGTCTTTGATACAGTCTCTCTTTCTATGGACTTCAGTCAAAACCCCAATTGTTCTCCTTGATTGGTGCTTAAGGCTTCACTTTTATTGTTTCTTTCTATTGTTCTTGTTGTGCTTTTGACTTATTTTTGGCCAACCGTACCTTTCTCCTACGGTTCTTTTATACTAATTATTTTCTTGCTGTTCAGTCCTCTTCCATGTTATCTTTCAGTTTGAATACCTTATTATTGCAATATTCTTAAAAGGATACATGATCAGTCATGAGTATATTGCCTCAAGGTACTTCATTTCAAAAGATGTTTAATGATGTTTAATGGAAGAAGATGAGCTTGCCATTTTATAAAAGTCACAGTCTAGGTGCATATTTCAGTCACCTGTATTTTAAAAACTCTGTCTGACAACTTATCTTTTCATCGAAAACGTGAGTGATCTCATCTGCTTGTGTACTACTCTCGTGTTGAAACTGTATAATCTTTTGCATAGTCCTGATGCAAATCGTCTACTAGCATGTCCTCATTTTAAATCATCCCTCCCATTGACTTTTTCCTCACTTCTCTGGTAATGCTGATTTCCTTAGTTTCTGCAGTCTTTCCTGTCCACCACAATCTTTCAAGCTCTCTCAAAGGCATTTTGCATGTTACTGTCTTGTCTCCTAACACAATGTCTAATGCTAAAATTTCAGTTCTGATTTTCTTTCTCCAAAATCCACCCCTTCTTTGGTCTCCAGCACAGGTTTCTATTTTGTTACCATAATTTTTTCTGACTGAAATCTTACCTTATCCTTGTCTGTCAGAAGTACAAAAGCTCAATTCAGAATTGCTGTTCTGAATATGTCACTCTGCCCTCATTCAGGAACTCTTTCTTCAAGGAATTTAAGATAATGCCCTTTCCCTTCAGTGCCCTGTACTGTTTCCCTTGTCTATATATGTCTCATCTTTACCTCCTAACTTGTATATTCCCTGTCATGAAGTCTTCCTTAAACTTCTCTCCTCTGTCTTCTGAATTCCTTTCATACGTAGTTGAACCCAGCTGCATTCAAACCCTCATTTCTTATTTACAAAGCTTACTAATGTTAATCCATTTCTTTTAAAATATATCTATTTGTTACTGGACTGATTTTGCCTCCCTCAGTAATATTAAATAATGTACCAAGTTCCCACTGAAATGTGTAGAACTTCTCCCTAGTAAAAATGGCTGGATCTGGCTCTTCTCTAATATTCTATACAGTATATGGTCATGCTAGAAACAATGTCAATCTGCTAGAAGATTATTCTCTGGATCAGCCAAGGTTTTGTTTCTGAATTATATTCTCTATTTTCAGTAAAATTTGCCTAGAACTGGGACCTGTTTTTAACTTGTGTCTCAAATGTCCCAAAGCACATTGTTCACCCCTATCAAATGCTGGCTACTACCAGTGGAGAGTAGCATTAATAGCAGACAGATCAGGAAAAAAAATAATAATTCCTGAAAAAGATTACAATAAGGACATAGAAAAATGGTCAACATTTCTAGTGAAATGCATACTGTCATTCTGGAAAGGTAATCACAAGAAAGAAGGCAGAGGAACAAGTTGTTGAACTATTAGGTCACTGTCCCCTTCCCCATTCCTGTTTTCAAATAGCAGCATGAAGCTGGCAAGGTTTGCACAGAATTCCAGCGAAAGAAGTCTTAGAGGTACAACGGCAAGGCAAATGTCAACAGATGTCTCTCAGCTGTTTGGGTTTTCACTTTGTTTTCAGCATACTGCCAATTCTAGCTGACATTGCTGCTTTCTGGAAGGGAAAAGAAAAGCTGTTGTTATCGCTGTTGCTCAGCCCACTAAAATAGGAGTAGTTACAGGTTTTGTTATTCTGTTCAATGGAGGGCTTGGAAACAGGATGTTTACAGAGTATGTAAAACCCACTGAAATAGGATTTCTTTGGTAACTCTTGTTAAGGTTGTCTTAGTATTTCCTCTACTGATACCCTCTATTTTTTTTTTTTTCCCTCTCCCAGTGGGTTATAGAACTATTGTTGATCATGAAGACATTGAACCATCATTGGATCATCACTGGATGATATCCAAAACAGTAAGGAGAGGGCTTTGGCTTATCCTTCCCTCTTTCCAAACATCTTGAGAAAGAGTGTGAAAAAGACAATAAATTTCCACTCTTGCGTTAGTCGCCAATAGTGGGTACGTGAAATCTGTGTACAGGGTCATGTGTATACAAAGGCAGTTAGGGGTGCATATCATGAAGAAGGAGACAGGCTTTGGAATCGGTGTTTCAGGTTGGAAGGAACCATTTTATCATCTGTACTGCTATGCCATCTCTTACCAGCTCTTACATTTCAGCCAATTATCCTTGCACTGAGCCCAGGGTTAGGGCTGAGTAAATTATTACTCATGTTTGACAAGAATGCAAGGAAAATATTAAGTCCTGATCTGAAAACATTAAGTATGGTGAATCCACTGTTTTCCTTTAGTTTGCTTTAGTAGGTTGCAGTCCTTTTTTTTTTTTTTTTTAATAATGTGGGTGATTTTTTCTCTCATTTTGTCTGGTTTCTCTTTCTGAATGTCATATCTATGTATTTCCTTGTTCTAATAATAAAGATGCTGTTTTAGTACACTATGTTTTCTTCCCATGAAGATATTTATATACTGGCATCAAGTCAGCTTATCAATCTTTCGTTCTGATAAAGTAAACAGAATGAACTTAAGTCTGCCACTGTAAAACATTTTCTTCAGTCTTGAAACCATTTGTCTGACATTTTGTTATCCCCTCTCCAGTGTTTGTAATATATTCAAATATTTCAGTTAAAAATGTAGGCAGTTTTCTTTTATCGGCATCACAAATGTTGCAGAGGTAAATCCTTTCTCTGTACCCAGTCTGTATGCTGTTGTTTATTCCCTGGGTAAAGGTGGTAGGAGTGTACCAGTATTTCTTACCCCAGTGGCATTCACAGTGGTTTATCCAATATAACTCACAAAATTTTCTTAGAGTGACTGCATTCTAGGATGCAGCTCCTGAGACAGTGCTGATAGTGTCTATATCTCTTCTCCCCAGATGTTTCTTCGTTGATTTCACAGCAGTACATATATTTTGTTTGAATGGACCCAGGACACCTAGTAGCTCAGTTTGTCTGACTCATCTGTCTTCCTCATTACTACTTCTTCAGCACATCCTCAAGTTTTATCAGGTCACGGGTTCATTTCTCTTTTACCCAGGTTTAGTTTTTAGCAAAAGTCAGCAGAGATACTCTTAAGGATGGCTCATGGCCTCTGTATTTGAATAACAATCAGAATGTTACCTGTCCCAGTGTAGCTGCTGCATTTAACATCATCTCCAACCAATTTCTGGTCATTATTTGGTGGTTAGGATGGTCCGGGGACCATTTTCAGTAAGTGGATTCCTTGCAGCTATACTGTGGCTAAGACATTTACTGACATAGGTAATGGCTGCGCTGTGCCAAGTGGCCATGGGACCTGAGCACGTGAATAAGCAGGTTTAATTTACTGGTGAAGACACAGCCATTGTGACAGTAAACAGAGCTGCACTCCAATTTCTGCCTCTCTGAGAGTATTTATGAAGTGTGGGTGTCAGAAGGATGTCTTTTCAGGTATACCTGGCAGAAATGTGGAGTCCAAATCCTTGGATGTTACATGTGCTTAGGAGCAGGAGCCACCACATACAAGCATTTACCAAACTCTTTCTTAATGACTCTCCAAAGCAGTGGTAGCAGGACTGTAAGAAAGTTGTACCTGCAATAGCAATAGATTTTGAATTAAAGATTGCAGACAGTCTTCTGAAATTCCCGAAAATAGTTTATGTCTCTGATTAACAGTTTTTTCAGGGGAGATATTCTCCAATCTACTAAGGTGAAACCCCTGAAAATTTAGCTTCTAACGTAATATGTCCCTGTTGTGAGAGGTCTTCCAATGGCAGGGAAATGTTGCGGTTGCTTCTATATTTCTATAATAACTCTACAAGGGTTCTTTAAACTCTGCGTGGGCTTTCCCAGCCCTGAGAGTTGTGACCAAGGGAAAAAAGTGTGATTGTGCATTCTATTCCTGAAAGACTTTTGCTTGTCCAAAGGAGAAAACAGAAGATGGACTAGGAAAAAAATAACAACAACAACAACAGCAACAAAGAATTCATGGAAATAAGTGAAAATAGCTCTTCTGTTACATTTCCTTCCAGTTTTCCTTATCCGGCTGTGCTTGCTTGCTCTTGAAAACCAGGACATATACCTGTAGCCAGAGAGAGCTACACCACCTAGAATCTGTCACTTCTTATTTAGCTTCTTTTCTGTCTGAAAATAGCAAGCATTATTTGAATACTCATCTTTCAAAATGTACTACACCCTGTCTATCTATATGGGTGCAGTCATCCACTATCAAAAATACAAGAGGGAACAGGAAACTCTTCCCAGAGCAGTTAGTGCAGCTGATATTAATAACTGAAAAGAAAACTTGCATGGACTTCGGTAAGCTTTATAGGTAGATCAGCTCATCCAGTCTTCAGGAGTCATAAGCTTCATAAAGCAATAGGGAAACAGATTTTTTTTTTTTAGTTTTCTGGATACCATGGTAGCATCTATACTATAAAATTAGGTATTTCTATGAACATCCCCAGAAGTGTTTAATTTACTGTTAGAGTTGTAGGTGATACAGATATTATCCAGATTTCAGAAACACTGGATTGTTGGAAAGAAATACATTGTGGAAATATAACAGAGTAATGCAGTTGTCCTTCTACACGAGCTGTGGTTTTGTCAGGTAGTTCCCGGATTTCAGGCATCTAGTTTAATTCTGCTTTGAGCTCTTACCATCTGGACAGTTGTTGTTATTCTTAAATTTTGTTGGTGAGGACAAGAGGAAATTTCTGCTAATAGCAGAACTGCTAATAGCCAAAAATAAGCTACTGATGTGGAAAGTAGAAAAACAAACCAGAGCTGTTTTTCAGTATAATCAATTGAGTGATCCTGGTGAATTTCAAGGGGGCTTTACTTCTCTGTAAATCAGATGTTGTCCCTTGGAAGTAGTATGGACACTGTTCCTATCTGTATGTTGTAAAGAAATTTTTTTCAATTACCTCATCTGAAAATACGGCTCTTGACTCTCACAAGCTTCTAGTTGCCTTTGTTATGTTTCCTGAGTATGTTGTGCTTTCTGAATTTCCAGTTTGTCATGTAACACTCCAGTCAGTCCATTTCTACCTAATGGCACTAAAACTGTCTTAAAAGCTCAGTACCAGGAAGCTTTCTGCATCTTCTTCATCGGATTTTAAGTGTTAAAGCTTCTCATCTCAGTGCTCAAATCTCTTTATAACTCCACATCTGCAAACATTTTTTCCCCAACTTTTTTTGCCATCCATGAGAAAACCTAATCAGAAGAAAGTTTAGACTAGAAAAAGAATCTCTGCAAAACAAAAATTTTAATGCGTCTACTCCCCACAAGGCTTTTTATTTTATTTAGGAAACATAAAATTCAGAATTGTCCTGAAAACTATCCATTTGTTTGCCTTCCTCCCAGTGCAATTTTCTGCTAAATGTTGACAAAAGCAAACTTCTACTTTTCCTGCACATTGGAGGAGAGAAGAAAGAAAAGGAAGCAGTGACCACTTTGGATATAAGATCTACTCCTTTTTTTACCCTTCCTCTCCAGGCTTTCATTCCTGCTGGCTTTTGCAGCTGCTGCAGCCTTGCTAGCCACAAACAACACACCTTGTCGTGTACTTATTCCATTTGCTTTGCTGCTTGGCATCTCAACTCTTGCCTGTCTGTCTCCGAGAGTGAAAATTCCTCCAAGCACAGTCTTCCTTTCTTCCCTGTGGTATATACAATGCAAAGCACATTCCCAGGGCTTGGTAAATAAACTAAATGAACGACTCCTTGTTGCGATCAGCAGTTGCATGAGAATGGGGTACGTATCATGGGGACAGTTTTTCTAAATGCAAGGGCTTCTGCTCATGTGTGAAAGCCTTGGTATTATGCTAATACTCTGTATGTACATTATTATATTGTTTGTGTGCAAACAAGTGCTAATTTAAATAAGTGATAAAAATGCCTTATGGTACTCAAAGCCTCATTTAGACTTCTGTGCAACAAGAGAGCATGAATAGAGATTACCTGCTGGGTAAGCTACAGTGTCTTGATAAAGTTATATTTAAAAGAAAGATGAATACTGACATTCAGTGGTTTAAACAGCCCAAGGCACATCACTTCCAAAGGAATTATTTTATAAAGCAAATTTCAATTATTATTCTTACCTTTCAGTCAGTTTTGCCTTCCAAAAATGTGGTTTATTGCCTTTAATGGTGGAAATTTTAATGTGACTGGAGTTACCAAAGTAAAAGGTTGTGCTCAGGTCTCTACTAGGCACATAATTAATAGCTAGCAACGTCGTCAGGAAAAAAAGAAAGAAAGAAAGAAAGAAAAAATCATCTTGAACTCCTGTATGCAAAGCATCAGGTTTCATCACAATAATCTCCATTTTCATTCCAGTGGAAGTCACCAGGAGGAAGCATCCACAATCTAAGCTTTAGNGAATATTTTTAGTGATATCATGCTGCTTTTCTATTCCCTCAGATTCTGAGACTGCTCGGTTAAACTGCTGAGTTGCTTGTTCTTTACCACACGTCCAAAGGTCTTCAAGGATACTCTAAACTCCACTGGAGTAGGAGCTGCACAAAAGGAGGACTCAGGTCAGTTGATAAATGCTGAGAATCCAGGTTCATTGTTCATTTCCACTACAAAATTTGTCTCATCATAATTCTGCTTTATCTTATAGAATCATAGAATCATGGTACGGTTTGGGTTGAAGGGGCTCTTAGAGATTATATAATCTAGCCCCCCTGCCATAAGCAAGGATGTCTTTCACTAAATCAGGTTGCTCAAAGGCCTATCCAACCTGACTTTGAACACTTCCAATGACAGGGCATCCACAATTTCTCTGGACAACCCATTCCAATGTCTCACTACCCTCACTGTGAAAACTTTCTTCCTTATTTTCCAGAAGGGGGAAGAAGTACTTCCCTTACCTCACACAATAAATACATTAATACATCAGAAACACTGGTGAAAAATACACGGAAGTGTGCAGGATTTCAGTATGATATTCAGGGTGAAAACTGGCCATCCCTGAATGCTTATTCCCTAGAAAATAATGTGGTCTGGTATAGTGTATGTCTTGCCATTAGGTTGCTGGATAATCTAGTTCCCAGTGGAGTCAAATATGAGCCTGTTTCACCCCATATAAGCAATTTAAACTTGGCCCAGCATGTGGCACATACTGGTTCTGAACACAGGAAGCATAGATTTCTGAGGTGAATATATAAGAATGCCTCCTTTAATTACGCATCTTAACCATGAGCCTAGAACTCTTAAGAAATTAAACCTCTTAAGGAAAATAACATCCTGTAACAAATTATTTTTAAGAAATTTAAATGAATTAATTTCAAAAGGAAATTGCATGCAAATACAGTAGAAGGAGAATAATTTGCACTAATGACTGGGATACCCATTGCAAATTACCGAGTTTCACAAATTACTGAGTGAATAAGCAAAACAAATCCATGCCAAGAATAATGCATCACTAAATGTCCAGCATTTTGTTTCTCCAAATGCAATTTAGTTTTAATTATGATATAGTAAAGCAATGAAGGGGCCACCCAGGGGAAAAATGCTTCTAAATGCATGAGAGACCCATGGCCCAAATTCTGTAATCTCAGTGTAGAATCCCAGCCAATAAACATCTCTTTCAGCTATTTAATTGTTTGGTTTTTTTTTTTGGTATTTCCTATAATAACATAGAGAGTAATAGAAATGCTAAATTACTGATATTAATCATAAGGTATAAATGGGATAAGTCTAAAGAGCAAGGGCTATGAATGCTATAGAAGCAGAGGTCAGCTTTAAAAATGAAGTATTGATGTCTATGTGCTTATAAGTTTCCCCTCACCATGATATCTGAGTATTTCACAATCCTTGATGGATTCTCTCCTCTCATCATTTCAAAGCAGGGAATTTTTCCATTTCGCAGCTGGGAAATAGCAACAGGGAATAGATTAAGGAGGTCACATACAGAGTCTGCTGATGAAGTGGGAATTGACCTAAATGTCCTGAGTCCAGTGGTTTATCTGTTAAAACAGACTTTCATCTCATAAAGCATCTTGTGAAAGACAAAAGTAGAATTATTTTATTTGTGCTCAAATCAAAATATACCTCAGTTCTGCTACCTGCTTATCACGGAGGGTCCACTGCACCAGTACCTGGAAGACAGATATCCCCAAGGAATATTCATATAGACTGAGTGATGGCAATCCTCTCAGCAAACCTACACATCTGTATACAGCACAGAACAGTCAGCAGGTAATCAGATGAGGCTGGCCTTCGGCTTTTTGAAGATGTGCTCAGCAAATCTTACGGAGTGGGAGCAAGGAGAGGCTGAAAGATGACATCATAAAACACAGTGGCATAAGGTAAAAGTTGAAATGGTATCAATTGCTGGCTTAAAGTTCAACCCAAATACATTCTTCCAAGTGTTCTTACAAACTCCACTGTTATAAATCTTTCAGCTGCTGTAAATGAACCAAAGCTGTTCATTCCTGAACTCTTGCTCTTCCTTCATCCTCTTTTCCAATGTTATGGATGCTGTCTTTTCTCTGCAGTTTGACTAGGAATTTTTCCACATCAGAAGAATCCCAGAAATCACACATCCCCCTCATGCGCATAACTCTGCAAGGTACAACAAAGGTGTTGTAATGCCTTCCTCTAACAGTGTGTCTTTAGTCACTAGGAAGTGATTTCCTGTACTTGGAATTATTTTAAAAAGAGATACTTAGAAAGTAAATGAACTAGTGTTTTGGTTTTTAATTTTTTTGTGTTGTTGTTGTTTTTCTTTGCTTGTTTTAAGAATGGGGGAAATTAAAAATAAGGAAGAAAAGACCATCAATAAAATGACAGGACAACTTAGTGGCTGCCAACAGAGGCCTGGGAAGTCTTCAATAATAGAAACTCCCATAATGATACTGGTTGGGTGGAGACTGAGCAGAGGATGTCTTGCTACAGAAAAGCATTTCCTGTAGGTTGAAGTTTGGAAACAATTATTTGAGACAATTTGAGTGAATATATTATAATTTTGTGAAGCAGCCTTCACTGCAATTATGTTAGAACTCCAAGGCTATGAACAAAGAGATCGGGTCCCTTTGGTCTCAGTGCTATACCAGTGTGGACTGCAATGCAGAACTGGTGTCATTTTTGGCTGCACCTGAATCATAGAATCATGTCATAGAATGCCTTGGGTTGGAAGGGACTTTAAAGATCATCTAGTTCCAACCCCTCTGCTATGGGCAGGGATGCCACCCACTAGATCAGGTTGCCCAGGGCCCCATCCAACCTAGCCTTGAACACCTCCAGGGATGGGGCATCCACAACTGCTCTGGGCAGCCTGTTCCGTTGCCTCAACACCCTCTGAGTGAAGAATTTCCTCCTAATGTCTAATCTAACTCTCCCCTCTTTTAGTTTAAAACCGTTCCCCCTTGTCCTATCACTACCTGCCTGTATAAAAAGTCAATCCCCATCTTTTTTATAAGCCCCCTTCAAGTACTGAAAGGCCACAATGAGGTGTCTCCGGAGCTTTCTCTTCTCCAGGCTGAACATCCCCACAGCTCTCTCAGCCTTTCTTCATAGGAGAGGTGCTCCAGTCCTCTGATCTTTGTGGCCCTCCTCTGGACCCGCTCTAACAGGTCCACATCTTTCTTGTGCTGGGGGCCCCAGATCTGGATGCAGCTCTCCAAGTGGGGCCTCACGAGGGCAGAGCAGAGGGGGACAACCACCTCCCTTGACCTGCTGGTCATGCTTCTTTTGAGGCAGCCCAGGATACAGTTGGCCTTCTGGGCTGTGAGCGCACACTGCTGGCTCATGTTGAGCTTCTCGTTCACCAGAACCACGAAGTCCTTCTCCGCAGGGCTGCTTTCAGTGAGTTCTTCTCCCAGTCTGTCCTCATGTCTGGGATTGCCCCAACCCAGGAGCAGCACCTTGCACTTGGGCTTGTTGAACCTCATTAGGTTCACGTGGGCCCACTTCTCAACCCTGTCCAGGCCCCTTTGGGTGGCATCCCTTCCTTCTGTTGTATCAGCTGCACCACTCAGCTTGGTGTCATCTGCAAACTTGCTGAGGGTGCACTT
>VXAL01006935.1:45400-80279 GCA_013399475.1 Chauna torquata
GGGGGAGACGGCAGCATTATGTGACCCGGTGACTTTGAGCTGCCCGATGTTTTTGTTTGTGTTTTTTTAAAGCTTTTCCACAGCCATGAACACAAGGTAGTAGAGAGCAATAAAGCAACACTATGATAGTAACACAGCTCTGTATGTGTGAAATAATAAAGGGGGGCTGAAACCATCAAATACTGTATTGCCCAACATTTGTCTGATGCCCAGCAGACACCAATAGGAGTGGTTCAGTGCTACACTGTCAGGAATTCTGTTTTCCCATTTCTTACCCTCTTGTCTCTACCCTGGCTATTATGGTCCCACTTATATGTCACTATCTTATCGTATTAGGGCTCAATATCTAGTAAAACATGATTATTTAAAGATAATAATTAGATAAAATATTCACCTCTGATACCTTACGGGCTTTTTATCTCCTTTCTAACCCAAGTGATTTTTTTTTTCTCTGTTGCCTATGCCTCCTTATTTCTTTTCCCCTTTGTTATGATCTCTACAGTTCAGTTGACTCTGTGAGAGTTCAGTTAGCTCTGACATTTTTGGGACATAGTTTGCTAGAAAGAAACTACAAACCAAAAACTACAGCTTCAGAGGTTGAGCTCTGAAAAACTCTCCTGAAGCAACATACTGAGAGCAATTATGATAGGAACTCTTACATCATTAATTATCATTATAAAATCTCTTACATCTGAAGAATGTTATTTAGGCTGCAAAATCAAGCACTAGAAATGTCTGACCTAGAAGTTACCCATTCAGCTTCAGCTCTGGTCCTTATGAGTATCTATTTTGTGTGCAAGCTAGTTTCTATAGGAGATTATTGTTTGTTTGTGTAATTAAGTTGTCACAATTCTTGTGGGGACATAATATTTTTCTGGCACCTGAAAAACTGAATTTTCCTATATATTTACAGGAGGTCTCAGCAGGCTTAATCTAATCTAAAGCCACCCTCTGTCTGCACATAGTATGTTATGTGGAGAATAGGTATACAAGAATTTCAAATAATACGATTTGAAGGTCGGATTCTGGAACTAGATCACCCTGTTCCCGCTTCAGTTTCCCTCGTCTCCATCTCACTATGTTCGTTTGTGTTTTCTGTACTTCTCAGTATGCTGCCTCTGTTGCCCTTTTGCACTGAGCAGCACTAGCAGATACAATGAGGAGTAAAAATTTGTAATGAATGGTAGGTCGGTAGATTTCTAGTAACTTTTAAGGCTATGTTTGTAGTAACCTCTTTTATTTCTTACTGATCAGCTTGATGTTCTTATGGTCACAACTTCCATTCTTTCACTACTAAGGCCTCTGTATTCAGAAGCTGCAGATGGTTATTTCAAGGGTTTTTGTCTGCTAACCTTAGCAAAAGAGAATTTCAGACATGGTTTGGAGATATTTGTTGCTTGCCTCTACAGACAACTAATCCAACAGCGCACTTGACTTAATGTTTCCTAGCTTAAGTTTCTGTTCTGCAAACACTATAATGGAGCTACTTGTGGACTTATTTCAATGAATTTACTCATGCAGAAAGCTAATAATTTGCAGGTGGATTTGCAGGATTGGGTCTTGTTTATATTCTGCTAGGTAACTGTTGAAGACTCTCAAGTGTGAAACCATTAAGAGTACCTTCAACAAGCTGGCAATCCTATATGGTCAGGAAAACCAACTCAGCTATAAAAGGAGAAATACTGTCTTTGGAGCTAGGGAAATAGAAGAGATAGTTGGCAACCTCACTTCATCTTAAAACTAGAGTATGATACTTTGGAATCTGCTTAAGAAGTATGGTAAATGTAACGCTGTCTCTCCTTTCTTTTATTAAGAATGTTGCCTCATAAAGTAAAGGTAATGGTAGTTCAGATAAAAAGGTGATAATTAAATCTTGGATCAATATGGTATTTTTCTTAAAAGACAGACATTTATTGATTTATTTAATTCTAGGAGATGGCTATAGTGGTTTTCCACCTAGTGTTTTTGACGTCATTGTTAGGTACCCCAAGAAAACATGCATAAAGGACAGCCCATAAATCTCAGTTCATGTATTTGATTCTATGTTGCATCCTACTTTCTCTATCATGTCCTTAGAGAAGAGAAGGAACCCAAAATACAGCTTCTAATATTTCCAGAGAGGAGATAACAAAGTTATCAACACAGGCGCACTGCTTTCTATAACCCTCCTTCACCCCCTTATTGAGTCATCAATTGCGAGCAGCTGACAGTCAGTTGCCTAGATTAATGCCTCTGCCTCAGATTTTTCCTTCCTTGAGATCTGCAAGACACTTCCTTCACTCCACCTCTGGCCTGACTCCTTTGCATTACATTGCCTTGAAATAATGCACCTTGGGGTAGGAATATCTCTCTGCATCACTCTACAGTAGCTTGCTCACTCCTTCTTTCCATTTGTTTGCCTTCTTGCCCTTCTCACACTTTGCTTTGTGATTTCTTCCCTGCTTACCCTCCTCGGGGAACATTCATTAACTTCAGTTTAGCTAATTCCAACCCTGCTGGGGCTACCTTGTCGGGTGCACCTTGCTCATGTCAGAGGAACTTGCCTTTGTGAACTGAGAGCAAGGGAGCTGGCCTGCATGGGGCTAAGTGCTTTCTGATGCTGTGCGTGTGGTGAGAAGAATTAAATGGTTGTTGCTCCACTGGTGTGCCCAAATGGGAGCTTATGGTTCTTTTTTAGTTGCCCAGCCACCTGAGGCAACACTGCTGTGAGCAATCACATTGCAGGAGATCACCGTGATTTTTGAGAATGCAGCTTTTTTGGCACTGCCTAGGGTCCCTTGCTGAGCCCTGAATCCACATTCTTAAGTCCAAGCACTTGTGAAAGCTGAAGCTGATCAAAAATTCAGCTCAGATTAAAATATAGGACCAGATAAGGGAACTTGAAAAAATGTTGATCTAAAACGTTCCTCATAGAAGCACAACCAATTTTTCAGGGTATGCTGATGCTAGCTCCAAATGTTGTGATTTGTATCTATTCCTAAATAAGAACAACCAACATAATAACACATTATCCAGAGCTATAGCTCCGCAAATTAAATGTTTGCTGAAAACAGGACTGGAAGGGGAACAGTAGTTCACATAATGCTTTGTAACGTGCTTAAGTGGAATCTGTACAGCTGGGGAGTTTGAGGTATATTTGCTTTTCATTGCCATCTTTTTGAGCAGTGTCACTAGTTTCAGGAGACTCTGATGTTCCTCCTTTTGTCTTTCATAGCTGTTTTCATTGAGACAAGCATGGCATGTAGGGAGATCTTAAAGAACTTACCTAGCTTGAAACGGGGCAAGGAGCAGCAGTGGAATATTAACCCTCACATGTCCCAGTGCAAAGAAGTCCCTAATAGCTTTTTTTTTTTTTTCTCAGGCAGTGAGAGAAGCTGAAACATCCTGACTGTAATAGAAAGTGATGCAGAAATAACAGCAATAGCAAGAAGAGAGAGAGATCTAGAGAAATCCCTGTTCCAATTTGACCACGTTATCTGAATAGCTGAGCACCTTTGGGAGCAGTTCTTGCCCAGGGAGCTCTACCTACTCTGAGTGGATGCAGGGTTTCGTGTGGTTGGGACGTGCACTCTTCCATGCCATCTGGGCAAGAACCAGCTCTACTTTGGCAGGTTCATGCTGCAAGAGCAATTGGATGTTTCTTATCATAGCTATATTGGGTGTCTGGCAGAACCAGGCAAAATCTGTGGGTAAAGAAAAGCATATTTTTTTTTTTCCACCCTCTCTTCCTAAACCTAACTGATGACATCAGAGGAACAGCAAGTGATTTTGATCAGTTCTTTCTGCCCATTTCATTTTAGTTCATGTGTTTGATTCATCTGTTGTAGCTAAACAAAATGCTGCAGATACACTTGCACAGACAAAAAGGATGACCTAAGTATGATGGTGTTAGCACAGGTCTGTCAGGATTGATCCAATTTCCCGCTCTGTCATAGACTTTCTGCGCTGGCTTGAAAAATTCATGTGATTTCTCTGGGCTTTAGCTCCTCATCTGTAAAATCATGATAAAATTAGGTGATGAATGGATTTTTTCAGTTCAATGGCCAAACTGTAAAATCAAAGAGAGAGGTGAGAATTTGGTTCAGAACAGAAACATTTCAGCAAATCAGACTGAACAAACATAAAGGCCACTCTGAGTCAACTTTGAGTGTTTCATTCAGTCTAAAATGAACTGTTGTGATTCACTTACATCCATATTAAAAAAAAAAAAGCAACCTGTTTCTTTGACAAAAATATTGCATTGAAATGCAAATTTAGTTTTTGTGACAAGATCTAAATGAAACACTGCTATAGCCAAACAGTTCTGTGCTTTTTCTATTTTATACTCTAGGCCTTCTCTGTACTTTACAGAGCACTACTCACCAAAGCTGAAGAAATAGGTTTTTTTGCCTCTGAAGCATTACTTTACTGTTTAGGCAAATAATAATAACAATAATAAATTATCTAGTTTTATACAAGCTTGTGTTGTTCTGGCATAAATGTTTCATTGCCTAATGCAGTGTATGTATGTGTGTGGAGGATGCAGGATGAGATCACCTGGATATCTCACATAAAGATATTCGTATCTAGATAAAGAAGCAGACAAATCATCATCTTCCTTCCAAGAGTAATTCTTGTCTCGGAAGGAAGCATACCTTAAAGGTGGAATAATCAGTGCTGCTAATCCAAGACCTGGGTTTGAAGCCAACACCGTCTTTGAATTTGGTCCAGTCTCACTCCTGTTAACTTTAAAGCAAGTTTAATTGTGAGCAGACTCAGCCTCTTCTGTGTGACCTTGATGAGTCATTTAACCTTTCTGTGCTACATTTTTCCCCTCATTGATTAAATAAGGAATCATCCTTCTTTCTTCACAAGGGTGTCTTTCTGTAGAATTCACTCAGTATTTGCAAAGTGCTCTGAGATAATCATTTCTCTGTAGACCTTCAGTAACGCAACATGCTGATCAAATTCAAATTGGTCAAACACCTTGTAAATCTAGGAAATGGGGCTCAGAGCAATGACCATGTTGCAATCTTTCCCTTCTGTGTCTTTTCCCCTCTACTTTTATGCTTTAATAATGAGAATGAGCTTTTATATGGACTATTAACGCTGAACAGGGTGCTAGGGAAATGAGATGTCATTAAAATATAAAAGAAAAATAAATTGTCTTTGCTTTTTTTGAAACTGTAGATAGGTAAAATCAGTACCTAACATGATCTAACAGAATCAGCAGATCAACACATCATGTAGCAATATTGGAATAAACTAGTAACAGTCTGCTTGTTAAAAGACTATCTTCACTGAGCCTAAAGAGGTATAGTTCTACCGCTTCCATGCACCTGTTTCTGTACTAGTGTTGCCATGAAATGCAGCGCTGGAAGAATTTCTGGAAAAAAAAAGCCAGAGAAATAGTCATTTGTACGAGCATCTGACACAATTATATAACTTCAGAAATCACTGTAGCAAGGGCTGAACAAAGTGTAAAATGAAAAAATATCCACCAAAGGCAGAGAGCAGTGAAAAACTACAAGGCTACTTGGAAACTGCTGTGCTGTGATACTCCATACAAACACATAATCTTCAGCCTGGTTGGAGAGAAGAGTGTCTGGGATGCTATAGATTGCCCACCTTCCTCTATAACAAACTCAGTTTGTTTACTGAGGGCTAAATGAGAGTTATGCATACACATGGAGGATGATTCCTCCCCCCTGCCCCACTATTTTAATCTCTTTTACTAGAAATAGCATTGATGGCAAGGCATGAATTACATAGGAAGAGAATATGTGTATGCTGTATTCTAAAATTTCCTTTTTTTTTTTTTTTTTCCCAAAGGTGTTTGAGAACACCTGCATATCTAACTCAAAAGTAACTTCTGCTACCTTTTTTTCTGCCAGAGATTTCTCTGGTTCAAGCTATAGCAGTGTTGATGCTGACCATAAAACTGGCCCTATATCTAGCATTGACAATTCTGATCATTCATCAGCTACAGCTCTCTGAAATGCAAACAATAAAAATGACACAAACCAAAATTAAAAGCTAATTTTTGTTTCTTTTCCAAAGAGCAACACCGCTTCATTTTATTTGTTTCCATTTCTTTTGTCTTTAGGAGTTTTGCTTTCAAGGTTTTCTCTGTGGTTTGCATGGCCCAGGAGTAGGGGAAATCTGAAGTTCTCATATAATTTCCCAGCTCCTAGATTGGGCTGAGTAGAAAGCCCATTTGCTGCATGACTTGCAATGTTAAAAATCCCAGGATTAGTCCATGCTACTTACCTCATTGTGGAGTCTAGATGAAATCAGTGCTGCTTTTCACGGAGACTCATAGTTTGGCCTGCATCCAGCTGAAGGATTGAAATCTCTAGTGGCTGAAAGAAAAGTGAGGGAAGGAGGTATCTTTTTTACTAGAAAAATAGCCTGTCCTATGCAGAATCCTTCCCAACTTGATAAGTCTCCTAAAGGAATTCAGCCTAGTAGTGCTGGATGGCTGGAGTACTTATGGAAACGTGTAGCTCTTGGAATACTTCCTCACTTCTTGATAGATATACTGATTGTTTTCTAATTTTGTAATATAGTTCATCCATGGGTAGCAAATTGCTTTTCAGAAAATGGCTTGCTTAGATTAAGTGTCAACCCAAGCCTGTGATGCTGCATCTTTTTTCAGCCATGCTCTGGAGATGGTATCTATGAAAAGCCTTTGTCAACGCAGTATAAGCCAGTTAACAATAAAATAATAGAATTTTATTTTCTGGATGGTTCATCCATAGGAATTAACTGTGTAGGATTGAAAGGTGTAAGCCTCTAGCTAAGAGGCCAGATAGGAGTTAACTTGGCGGCAATCGCAGCAGCTCGGATAGTGGAAGCAGTTTAGCCACTAGAGGGGACTAAAGACCTGCAACGGGTTGTCCTGGGTCACTTCTTCGGTTTTCTCAGGAGCTGGGCAAAGAGGAGCAGATCAGAGCTGGTGGATCCACTCTGGAGATGAACTGCTGGCCGTACCCTGCAAGCAAGTACGAGGAAGGCTTCCTTCCTCTGGCCCGCACAGCTGGGAAGTGGCGTTAATGATGGCAGAGTGCATGGGGTTGCACAGTACAAAGATGGGAGTAAGACCAAGATCAAGCCTGCGTATGTCTCCCAAAGTACCTCCGGGATTCACCAGAATATGCTGATGGAGATGCTGTCACTATCGGATCTCTGTTAGATTATTATGCTAATATTCATTTTGCCCCACAGTCACTGACTGAACCTGAAACCCTGATCTGTATTTTAGGAAGTACATGCAACACAGGCTTACCAGTTGCCTATTCTGAAATGGAGGGAGATAACGTTTAAAGCTATAATAGCTCTTTTCTGCAGAAGATTGCATGCTGAGTTGAGTCTTTTTTGTGCAGTAGACAAACTACACCACTACTAATGAAAAGAGAAAAAAGAAAATTCAGTCTCTGACCAGGAAGAAGGAATGGACTACCTGTGACTTGCTCTTTGAGTCTCAATTTTTTTGTGGTGTTTGAATGTGCGTCATACAATTGACTTCAGCAACAGCTATTATTTCCGCTTCACTTCGGCCAAACTGTTAAACATTGTCTTGATACTAAGTATGGAAGATGAGCAGTTGTTCACAACTCTCGGTGACTTTTTAAAATCAGTTTTATTTATACCTTCCTCTTCTTCCAGCAAAGATCCTTGACGTATTTTATGGTATCCTATCTGCCTAACATCCTGCTACAAAAGGTAGGATCCTGCAGCCTCTAGAGTACAGTCTCTTTTTTTTTTCAGAGAAAATTGTTTTCTGACATCAGTGTACAAACAGTAATGAGGTTTTCTTTTATCAGAAGTTTGAGGATACTGGGAAAATGTTCTGAACTGCTGGAGGAGAACAGTAAAGGGGGATGCTATGCTCTCTAGAGGGCAGCTTATGAATAAGCTTCTAGGTTTGCCGAATATATGAGCAGGAAATCTGGGCTTGATAGTAGTTCAGGAGATGCCTTGTTATAGACATGTATTCTCACTGGAAAATGAATGTATGACTAAGTGCTTACCTAATTTCTGTATTTCAAAACCTAGTCCTGGTGCTTGTGAAATCTGAGAGAAACTTTCCATTTACAGAAATGGATTTGAAATAACGCCCCTATAACTGGGTAAGAAAGGATGGAGTTTGTATGTCTACATTTAGGAGCCTAGATTCTAAGTAGATCCAAACTGAAATTTATTGATGATAAATGATTGAACTGGAGAACAAATACAAGCATCATGCCTGCATTATATACAGATAAATCATACTAAATTAAGTGTAAATGGCTAGAAAAACTTGGTTAATTTGAATCTGGTTTGCTTTATATTTTCAATAACAACACATCTCATATTATGAAGTGAAACACTCAAGGTTGTTAAGATAATGTTCACTCCCACAGCAGATGAGTCAGCTCTTCAAACCTAATAATTAGTATCCTCATTGATTCCTACTATCACTCAGCCCATGATGGGTCATTTGTGGCTTCCAGTCTTCTGGACACAGCCATATGGCATCCCAGTGGGATCCAGGGCACTGACCCCGGGCTATTACAAGGGATACATGGTTGGCATGCTAGACTACTGATTAAATATTAACCACAGCAGACACATTATTTCCACTCTGCTTTGAAATGAGTCTTTAATTAGAAAGAAAATAACAGCAGCAAATGAAGTTTCATGGTTGTTGTCTGAAGTAAATATTTTGACCCGTTGCCTGTGGTACAAGCTCAAAAAAGTCCCATGAGACTTTCTTGCTGCCACTCAGATGATACAGAAGTGTCTTGGATAGTATGCAGCCATCAACCATCTAACATAGATAAAGAAATTTAAATAGGGGAGGTGTCTTACCTAAATGAAAAGAACATATTTCTGTTAAATTTAACCATGTCTTTTCCAGGACCTGTTACTCTTGAAGCTGTAGTTGTATGAGCAACTGAGACTTTTTTTTTTCCTGCTAATGTAAATTCTTGTCAAATAAATTTACCAGGAGCTTTAATTCAGTTCTTTATTTAACAGTCCCATTTATTATTCTTACATGCCCTAAAAGAAGAGCCATTGGGTTTAATTACATTCTAGGGGAATAACTAGTTAAGGATGCATGTTTTACAGTTCATGAATAATGTATGGTTTTAGGTATATAACTCTAATGTTTTATCTTTTATAAGATGCTGAGATAATCCAGAATTTATTTTTTTGCCCTCAGAAATGAAGACGTAATTTTGTTGTTGTTGTTGTTGTTGTTGTTCCTTATTCCTAAGCTCTTGGTTTTGTCTTTGCTGTTTTCCAGCCCTTGAGGAATTTTCTCTAAAAATGAAGCAGATTCTTATTTAAAAAAAAAAAAACAAAACATACACACACACACACCCAAAAAACCCCTCTCATTTACTCATAATTAAATAGAAGTAGACTTGCTGATGCTTAATACTTACTACATGTCCAAGGGAGTATTTTCTAAACATAGTCATTTGAAATTTTTCTTTGTAGAGAAACACAGACTTTCTTTTTCTGTCAAATAATGTGCATCTCCCTAAAATTAATAGCAAGCCTGTTAAGCAGTGGTCTCACATGCATAAATCCTACCACTACTTTTTGTGTTATATCCCTAAAAGTGACTGTTTCATCTTTCAACACAGTTTTCTGAGGGACAAGACTGAGTAAAAAGTCTTGACGTGTTATTACAAATCTTTCTTGGTTTGGGGTTATATTCTTCATAATTTAAGTGTGGCCATGGTCTTAGAAACAATTTTAGCTGTGGAACAAAGCAGAAGCCTATCAGAAGTGCTGGTGGTACATAGTAACAGGCTGTTAAAAAAGTATATATTATTGAAAAACTTTCTCATAGAGGATGTTGCTTGCTAATTCCAAACAGATAGTGTTTTTTAATGCTGTGGAAAGTTTGATTTATTGCATACTAAGTGCCTGCCCTCATGCTAGTATTTTGTAATGTCTGTTTCTTAAAACCACTGGTGCTTTTTGGCTGCAGTGTGTACATACTGTGGACCTTATTTTCATAAATAATGCTTGCACCACAAACATTAATGTGATGTGTTGGTTAATTAAGTTAAATTTCACAGCAGCCCACTTACTAGTTTAGTTATTTTAGGTGATTTTAGTAACAGTAGTTTTGCTGGAGACCTTAAATAATAAAAAACAACACCTTCTCTTTCCCCACTAATCTACTCTGGATTATACTTTCGCAAGTTGAAAGCATCTATTGGTTTTCTTCTTTTCTTTATAATTAAAGCTGACTTCTGTAACTGAGGGTTTGAATATGGTTAGTGCTGTTTAAAGTAGTGATGTCTTAATCCACAAATAAAAATGAATGTTTTCTCTGTAAACAATTAGGAAGATTGTCTGCTTAAGCAGGTGAGAAGATAACAAACATAAATTGTGCATGTTGGTATTAAAGAAATTCTCTGCTTATTAAGTGGGGACAAAGTCTGTCATCCTGGAAACAAAGGAGCCTTGAATGAACAGGAGACATTCAGGAGAACACAGGAGTTTCTGTAGGGAGATTTTGCTCTCTGAAGTCCCACCTTCATCACTGGTGTATGATGAAACCTGCACTAAGCTTTTTAAAAGTGGCAGCAATGCCCCCTGCCAGCAGCTGTAAGGCCTTTCTAACTCCTGGTGTAGTTGTCTCATTGCTTTAGAGGCCCTTGTACAGAGGTCTTGGGCGGTTTTCCTCAGTTTCGTCCAAATGGACAAAGGGACAAAACTGCCCTCTGTAGGGTCTCTCCCTTCAGCACCATAAACAATCAACAGCAAGTGGGAGAATCTCTTCCCTTGGTGTTTATTCGTACAGTAGGAAAGGTGTCCATCAGCATCCTCCCTTCAACAGTAAAAACAGCTTAAACACTGAAATCCTTAGGGAGATTCCCTGTGATTTCCCTAGGTTTGGGGTCAGGCTGTGTCCACTTCTGTGTTGTCTGTCTTTACCTCCTACATCATGCATTAAACCTTTTAATGTTTCTAAGAAGAAATCTATTTCGAGACTTTGTGGATTCATTTAATTTATTACATGGTAAAGAAAAACAGCTGTTTTGCTAAGCTGGTATTACTGGCAATAGGTCAAATTCTGCTAGCAGTTTCTCTCTTCTTGATGCAGAGTAGCTCCATTGAAATGCATACAGATTCTTCTCATTTCACTTTTGAACAGTTTGAAGCAGAATTTAGCCCACTATACTTAATTACACGAAAATCATCTTGTAAAGGTCTCATTAGTCTTTCCATTTGTGCTGCAATTTTTCTACACTAATCGTTCTACTTAATACATGTGAGTGATATTGTGTCTGGCTGTTTATGTACAGAGGGTTTATATTAAAATACTCTGTTTGAATCCCTAGCTGTGCTTTTGGGGTTTCTTTTGATAGTGGTAGGACTTGATTTAACACAGGGATAACCTATTTCAAAACTGTAATGACCCTCCACTAGAGAAGATTCCCTTAAGTCAACAGGTGCCTGTTGATTTTTTCTGTGCCATGAACTCTGCAATATATGTGTGTGTATCTGGTTTCCTTAAGGTTCCTTCTTCTCATCAGGGTCTTAAAATATAACACATATTGATGACAGGGGACTTGTACTGAAGTGTACTGACTTTACTTCAGGGTTATTGTGCTGTTGGAATGGCAGACATTAGTGTTTATGACAATAGAAAGAAAAAGAGTAAATTTTTCAGTCCTTGGAGGTGCAGTGTCTATTTATGTTACCTGTTAGCAGATAATGCAGTATCTGAAGAAGACTGCTCTGGGCTGTGTTCATGTCACTTCTTCCTCCTTTGTATCTAATTGAATAATTGGAAAGAAATCCTCCTAGGGGAAACTAAGGTAATGTAGGAAGTGGGCAACTATTTGGGAACTATCTCATTTGTTAATTGGAATGATATCTTAATACCCCAACATGTAATTTTGGATACTGTGGGACATAGGGTTCTAAAGTATAAGCCAAAAGCAATGTTATCATCACTGTCTTCATATATCCAAGAGTACTTATGGATGTTTCATGACTTATCTTTGTCCTGTAAGACAAATAATTCAATCTTACCCTCACATAACGAGAACAGTTGTTCGTTAATGAAAGACAGAGGCGTCTTTCTGTAAAGTGTGTTGAATACTATTTCTACCTTTGGATTACATGTAAACTTGTGCTGTGTGTTGTGGTAGATTGTTGGTACATGTGGGTACCAAAATGCTTTGGGCTAGAAGAAGATATAGAAAATACGCAATAACATGAAAAAGCTATTACCTTTCCAATCACGCTTTTTTTTTTTTTTTAATGCTATCTTTATCCCAGTCACACCAATTTTATTACTTAGAACTAGGGGACAAAGTCCCCTGCATGCTGTATAACTTCTGATCCTGTCAGGTCATAAAGACACCCATATAAACTTACCTAAATTTTTCTCTGACCTTACTAAGCCTAGAAAAAAGAGCCTGTGAACCCTGACTATTGACGCATTAGACCTGCTGAAACACTAATAAGATGGCAGACTGACTGATTTCTATCCTTTTCCTCCAAGGAGTGCAACAGTTGCTCAGAAATGACCCAAATAATTTTTATTAATGGGCCCAACATTACTTTCATTTCAAAAGAGACAAATCATTTAATAAAATGTGTGTTCAGTTGTGTTCATTAGTGCTAATCAGTAGTTCATTAAACCTTAATCATATCAATTTCGGGCCACTAATATTCAGGTAGTTTAATAAAGGACCCAGCAGTAAAAGAGCACACATTGCATATTCAGGAGCATATTCATCCATAGCAAACCCTGCCTGAATACATGCTGTCCATTCAGCTGAGCATCAGGGATGTGATAATAACAGATGAAAGCAAAAAAAGGTATACATGATAGAACAGAGAGATCTCTGCAGAGAGATCTCAACAAATTAGAAGGCTGAGCAATCACCAAACAGCATGAAGCTCAACAACAGCAAGAGTTGTATTCTGCACCTGGGCAGGGGCAACCCTGGCTATACGTACAGACTGGGGGACGAGAGGCTGGAGAGCAGCCCCACAGAAAGGGATCTGGGGGTTCTGGTCGGCAGCAAGCTGAACACGAGCCAGCAGCGTGCCCTGGCAGCCAGGAGGGCCAGCCGTGCCCTGGGTGCATCAGGCACGGCCCTGCTGGCCGGGCGAGGGGAGGGGTTGTCCCGCTCTGCTCTGCCTGCTGCGGCCTCACCTCGAGTGCTGGGTGCAGGTTTGGGCACCACAGCATAAGGAGGACATGAAACTGTTAGAGAGTGTCCAAAGGAGGGCTACAGAGATGGGGAAGGGTCTGGAGGGGAAGATGTATGAGGAGTGGCTGAGGTCACTTGGGTTGTTCAGCCCAGAGAAGAGGAGACTGAGGGGAGGCCTCATGGTGGCCTGCAGCTTCCTCATGAGGGGAGTGGAGGGGCAGGGCTGATCTCTTCTCTCTGGTGACAGCGACAGGACCCGAGGGAACGGCATGGAGCTGTGTCAGGGGAGGTTCAGGCTGGGTGTCAGGAAAAGGTTCTTCACCGAGGGGGTGGTGGACTTTTGGAGGATTTGTTTAAATCATTTGTAATAGGCCAGTGCCTGTTTTTGTGAAGTCAAAAGAAGACAAAAGCAGAGATTTTTGGGACATTCTAAGAATTGTCAGAAGCACAAGCTCTCTGACACATACACTTCGGGATATGCAAGCTGTTGGTAAAATGAAAAGCAATTCAGCCTATAAAACACTGATGGTGGACTGGGATGAGATTCTGTTACATTTATGAAGGTGGTACATCAGATATCAAATAATTCAAAATGTAATTGGTCTGATCTGAATATTAGGCCTCAGGTAGGTGCAGGTTCTTCTGGACCCTGTCTGGAGTCACTGGAAGTGCTTCAGCAGAAGAAATTAAAGCTGTATTATTATAGGTGGACTATCTTTTTTTTTTTCTTTCTTTTAACAGTCATATTGGACATCCAAGGGAAAAAGAATGCAAAAGATCCTAGAGTTTATCCATAACAGACTTATCCTCTGTGGCCTGGGACACCTGAGGTACATTTACTACTGGATCAGTACCAGAATATATTGATAATAATATTATGTGAAGTAAAGATGGACCAAATGTAATTAGGAATGCATGTTGCTCATAAATTTTATGTCCTGGTATTGCTCAAGGCATAAAACAATTTAAACACATGATTTCTTTGCAAAATGTTAAGAATCTTAGCTTGGAAGACTAATTAAGTAGTGGGTTTAAGAATAACAGTAAGTAGATATCTGGAAGAGATGAATCCCATGATTTATATAGACTAATAAAATATTATGAGCTGGATATATTTCCAAAACTGTCACTAAGGGGGACTAGATGATGTGAGGGATTGCTAACATGGTGAAGAACCATTAAATTTCTTTCGCTGTAGTTCAGGGAATTTTAATAAGAAGTGAGCATTCTCTTTTTCCTTAACGAGTGTTTGATGTCCTACATGAAATCTGCGCAGGTGGGTTTTTGTTCTAATACTTAATAGGAAGACATCCACATCATGCAATAAAACAGTGTGTTAATTCACTGTTGTGTTCCCTACAGAAACCAATAAGGTAATGTGGGCTGAGCACTGAAGCTGGGAACTAGAGACTGACTGTTTAGCAGATAGCCTGTGTTACTCATCAAACATATTTTAAATAGTCCAAAATGCACACTTTTGCTTTGTCTTTTGTTTTGCTAAGGTGTGGTTGTATGTATATGTTTTATCTTTGTTTTTATAATTGCCTTTAACTTGGTGTCAGCTATTGAGACAGTTGAAATGAGTTCAGTAAAGGTGGCAACATGAACTCCCTGTTCTCAGGACATTACTTTCCCCGTCTCTGAGATTTTTTCTGGACATCCTTCATGTTGCTTTTAGTCTCCTCTCCTCTGCCATTGCTTGAGTTTTTTGAGTGTTCCCCCCCACCGCACCCCGTTGTTGTTAACCTGTTGCTTTTGGCAGACCTTCAAATGAGTTTTGTTCTCCAAAACCCTTTCAACTTGGTTGTGGGCTTCTGTTTTCAAAGGAATAGCTTTTAAACTGAGCATGTTCTTTCTGTACTCTGATCCACAGTATGAGAGACTAGTGAAAGAGGTGGGAAAAGCATACTGAGATGAAGAAAGTTTTTTTGTCTTTTAATTAACTGATTAAAAAAAAAAAAAGGGAGTGTATTTGAAGTATAAACAAGACTTGGCTTATTTGAAGTATAAGATGTTGAAGGAGAAAGTTAATAAAAAGATATAAAAAAAAAATAAGGAAAACGTTGGTGAAGCGTAGAAACTCCAGGAAGGAAAAGTAGTAAATGAAACATGAGAAACCAAGTTAAATATGTGTAATATTAAAAAATGTATACAAGAAATCTGTAGTCAAGCTAAGTGTCATTGGGGCTGTTGGAAAACCTGAAGGGACCGGGGAGGGGGGGTGTTACTGAATGATGTTAATGTTACTAAGAGCTGAAACAGGTTGTTTACAGTGGTAGTTCAAGAGGACCTCAAGATCATGTGCTGGAGACTATGATAGGTGTTTTTTCTGTGAGAACATAAAATAAGAGTTATAATACATTAGACCTGGGCAAATTAAAACACCAGCTGAATTGCATTCACAAGGATTCAAAGTAAGAAAGACATGAAATTGGAAATCTGATGGCAGAACATAGAGGAAAGTACTGTAGAGATCAACAGTGTTTCCTGCATTGCTGGAGCTATAGTGTGGTAGTAGTATGTTGTCATAGCAATGCCTGATTTTAAGAAAATGGAGATTGAGTTTGCAAACATTTCTTCAGTTGTTGGAATTGGTGCCTTTATTTATATGTTGTTTAGTAATGGAATACGCAATCATAGTAATTCAGTAGAGTTTGAAAATGGGCCTAAGGGATTTGGAAGCAGAAATTACAGTGAAAAATTATAATGAGACCAGTACTCATGTATCAACTAAAATCGATGAAAATCTACCCTGAAGTGTTGAGGTTGTTGTTTTGGTTTGGTTTAGTTTTGTTTGTATTCCCAGTGAACATGTCTGCACAGGCTTTGGGAGAAGTTTTGCAATGAAACACATGGCTTCCAAGAAGTCCTGTTTCTGTGTTGGGTGGATTTCAATTAATTTTCATTGTCTAAATTCATCTACTTCTATCTTCCACCGACTTGCTGTGAAAACTCTAAAGATGATGGTGTAGGACCATTTGTTGAATGGGAAAATTGTATCTGACAGTCTGCAGTATTTACAGCAAGGATATTGTAAATAACATTAGGAAAAAGGGCTTTGGAACTCACTTTGAAAAGAATGAGGACTATAACTGTAGACATCTTTTTAATTAGATATTAAGCTTGAGTCTCAGATACTTGACATGGGTTGTTCATAGGAAGCCTGCAAAGCAATCTATGCATATACACTTTGTAAAGGAAAGGGACTGTAGGCAAATAGCGATCAGGACTTCTATTGGTGAACAAATCTCAAGTCCTCTATGTGTGTTTCAAATACACAGAGAATGTGCGGTTACAATATTGCATAGATGAACAGCACTTTACTTGAGGAGCAAAATCTTATTTTTCCTCTTCTGTGAAGATCCAGCTTAAGCTGCTCTTGGTTTTTATCTTATATTTGATTTTTATTCTAAGGATTCTTTTGAAGTGATGAGTTTTAATGATACTTGGACAAAAAATTAAGAGAATTTTTTTTCTCATTTCTTTCTAACTGGCACTGCAGACAGTTGAAAAGATGTGACTAACCGAGTGGATCAGTATATCCCTATAACTTGTACCAAAACAATCCATGAAACTAAAGGCTCTGGCTTCACTTCCTTCTTTCTTATCCTAGCCTAACGCAGACTGAAAGATCAAAGCTTGGCATGTCGCCAGGTATAAAGATGATGTACTGCTTCTCTGCAGTGTTCTTCAGACCTGATTTTCACTGCATGGAGCACAGTTGGAAGGTAGAACTTAACCAAAGTGTTGGTAAATATTTGAATCATTGAGGATGAACTTTGGAGATGAAACCAGCTAGCTAGCTCTTTGGCTTGTCATTCTTCTCTCTCATGGCTGACATAAGTAACATAAAAATGTATTGGGCCATCTTTATTTGTTCAGATACAAACATGAGTCAAACTGAATGTTTCATCACACAGTTTATCCCCCTAGCAGTTAAAGAAGTACTTTGATAGAGTTTCACTAATTTAAAGGACACATCTTCAAAGGTCCAGCATTTTCAAGAACTAAGTCATCATCTACGGCGGCTTTCTTTGATATTTTCTTTAAAACTGACCCTAGTAATCATTAGCTGTGGGTTGCAGAAAACAGCAATGTCCATTTTTGTGTGATGTGGGCTTATTGGCAGTCATTTCCATCCTGGAAGGGGGAAGGATGAGCTAGTGAATAGCACTACTTACAGAGCCTCCATAAAGAATTAGGTTTGCTTTTTATTTGCTTTTTGGGTTTGTTTCTTTGGAGGTAGAAACAGGATTAAATACATCTGTGTCCTGGGTATAAATGCATTATGGGAATTTTAGCTCTGAAGACTCTTACTTATGTTTCCTTGAACCAGGCTATAGGTGGAGCATCCTAGACTTGTGAGTTGACTAAAGGTAAAAGGGAGGTCTGGTTGTTGTAAAGATGTAGTCAAGCCAGAGGTTGGAAGAAGAGTGGGAGGCACTTGAACAGCAGTTTCCATGAGATGCGTGAGTGATGCAGTGATTTGCAGTTCAGTTTGGCTTAGTAAGATGAATATTCTCTCTGAGGATATAATCATTGAAAATGACCTGTCCNGCTCCAGGCTCTAAACCAGCTCCTCCAGCTGGCGCGGCCGCCGCCCCCGGCGCCCTCCTCTCCTCTCCTCTCCTCTCCTCTCCTCTCCTCTCCTCTCCTCTCCTCGTGAACAGGCTATATTTACTGTAATATAGTGATGTGACAACAATTTGGCCTCTCTGAATTTCTAGATTCACTTGCATCAAATTCTTTTTGTTATTTTTGTATTTCAGTTTTTTATGTAAAGCTCACTGACAGGTCATATACAAGGTAAGGCTTATGAAGGAATTTAAATAAGGAAAGGGTGATGGTCATTTGAATTGGAAGATATTCCCTATAAAGGGAGCAACATGGAGTGTTTGAGCTAAAAGAGCAACTAATATTTAGTTGCTTTTTGGAGCCTAACTTTGAACACTTTGATCAGATATCAAAATATATATATAAAAAAATTCTCCTAGGTAATGCTGTAACTCCTTCTGTAGATGTGAACTTATTGGGGCATTTGGGGATGCCAGCATGTCCTAAATGCTGACAGGTGCAGATCTAATGAAAACCTGCCATTGTGGTAAAATACATCCCAAATGCTGCCTTGCACTGAGCCTGCTGGATGGCTTTGTCAGATGCATGGAAGTGGCACTGTGCAGTGGCAGTGCTTTCTTACAGACTCACTAGTACGTCCTCGTGTCCTGCCAGGGAACATGGTGAGTGGGGTTAATCGCTGTGAAGCCTCACAAGCTGGGCTGAGTTTGCAGGACCCAAGCTCTGAAACTTGAATTGCTTCGTGGGACTGCAGATGCCTTTGGCTCACCGCATTATATATGTGTATAAATTATGTCATGAAAGCCTGTAGTTACTCATTCCAGAGCTGCTAAGATGCTTTGATGTCTTGGATTAGATGGTGAAGAAACCCTAGCTCAGCTGGCAATATCCCACAGAGGGTAGATGCATGCATATAGTATGAACATAAATTCTCTTTGAGGCCTTACAGAGAAACAAGGTTTACATACGGATCTGACAAACTATTTTGGGTTTCTGTAGGAGGATCTGAAAAGTGGAGTGTACAACAAAAAGACTGTATTTGGAGTGCTGCTTTGAAAATCATAGGTAAAAACCAGTATGTGCTCTTAAGAACACTGAGTGAAGTACCATTTTGTATATGGTGGAAACAGGCAGGGGAAAGTTATGGCACGGAGCAAGGAGTTTGTGATAGCTTCATTTGAAGGTGGTGATAAATGAACGGAGCTCAAATGCTAGTGATTTCTCCCAAGTCTCTAGTAACTGGAACATGCCCCGGTACATGCTCTGCGCTCATCTCCACGTATCGTCTCAGCCATGCTTTGCTTGGCTCTGTAAATTGCTCATATGCGAGAGGGACAAGGGATTTATAACAGAGAAAAATCAACATTTATTTATTTATTTATAGCTACAGTCTTATCCAAATGCTGACAATAGAGGGATTCTATGTAAAGGAAATATGTTTATGCTTTTCTAAGTAACAGCAGCAATAACAAGCCCACCACGAATTTTATTAAGCCATGTTAATTTTCTTTCAGTTCTGGGAGCTATAGTTTTTTTGGTGTTGTGTTTTTTATTATTGTATTTCTTGCAGTGGTTACTATTTCAGATTCAAAAGGAGAAGAGAGAATTCGTCTTTTGTAACCACAATTAAACGCAGTTTGAAGGATCATAGCCTGGATGTAATAGCCAGATTCTTGGAATTAATTAACTAAGAAACTAAGTAAATAATTCAAAACAAAGAGCTTTCCTGACAAATGGACCCAACTTTCTTAATATTTTCACTGGGCAGATCATATTGTTGTTGTCGTCATTGTTTGTATCAGAAAAGCTCTCGCTTCAGCTTAGGTTTTCTTCTAAAGGAAGCTCTTGTCTTTCCAGAGCACTATGAAATGTGACTGCATTTATTTTGTGGGTATTTTTTGTAGGTTCTTTTTGTCCTGATGTTTGACCTGTCATCTTGGGTTTAGAGGTTTGATCTGCTTTTTGAAATACACCTGTTGCTGTGTATACAACATCTTGAATTTCTTGAGAGGAGAATGATTTAATGTGCAGTCTTGGACCAGCATCTTGAGAAAGCTGTGGCCCAAGCATAAATCACTTCTATCCTAATTTGTAAGGAGTCTTCCTGTGCCAGAGAGGAACAGATCTCAGCTGCACTCTTCATCCAACATTTTAAGTGGTCTCTTAGAAGGAGTGTGTTGAAGTCAAAGAGTAAGGCTTTTAATTTTGTAGTTTTGTAGAAAGTAACATGCAGAGGAGAGCTTTGATGTTTTTGCAGTGTTTCTGAAAATATGTATTAGAGAAACAGTATGTATAACTAGAGTTTTCCAAGTGCTGAAGCCATCTTTACCAGAAGCTTTGCTTTGTTGTAGTCCAGAGATAGCAAATGTATATTTGAGGCCACTCCTTTATCACTTTGGAGGGTGATTGCCTAGGAAATTAGGACATTGGAAAGCACTATTTCCATTGCAGTAGTGTCCTTACGATACAATATTAAAGTTAACAGGTGAAAGGGGAAAAAATAGAAGGCAAGACAGGTGTTATCACTGGTCAGTCATGCAGCCCACTAGTGGTGGAGCAGTATTAATACTTCATTCACTGGCAACTCCAGTATTAGAGCAGCGGACCACATGTTCTTTTTTCTTAATATGTTTTTGGTGTTTACTGATATTCTTCTAGATTTCTTGGTTTTATCCCAAACTATACATTCTGTACACTCTCTATTGTTTTTATTGAGCAATAATTCTTTTTGATTAGCTAATTAATTAAAATACCATGGTTTGGATGACTCAAAGGTATATACTCACATTTTTAAAAACATGTACTAGAACTTCGTATTTTGCTTCTGCAAATTTTGTCCATTCTTTCTGTGAAAATTTGTGCCTCTAAAGATTGATTTCCTAGGTCATGGAGGGAGGCAAAAAGTGATGGGAAAACACCTCAAAAACCCTTCATCGAAGAAGTTGTGGCAATTGGTAGGATTATGTGCGTAGAGTTCACTGTTGTTCAGCTCTATCTAGGACCCAGGCGTTGGAAGCAGGGGAGTAAATTACTTATGCTGGGAAATAAAAGACAAAATATAACTTCGAGCATCTAAACATTTTAAAAGCTACAGCAAGAACCTGACATATATAATGTGACAGTTCCGTTGTAATCTTGACAGAGACAAATCCAGGACAGTTTCCCTTCATCTGTACTTAGAAGCAAGGAGTGTCATTTTGCAGTGCTGGTTAGCAGCTATTGATGTGCTATGGGAATTAGTGGTTCATTGTGGGGCAAGAAAGTGCAAGGACCTCCAAGTTAGCATACAAAGTGCAAAATATTGTTCCTTCCTGCTACCAACTTAAATCTAAAAAGAACCAACATTTAGTCTGAATTGGTTATTTATATTTAAGAAGCTTTGGTGCCTTTCCCCCTAACTCCTGGCTGCTTGAAACCGTTTAGGAGATGTGCAATGAGAAAGCTCCCAAATGAAAAGAGAAAACATTAAATAAGTATTTGCTAGCTGTATAAAGAGACAGCAAGCAGGGATATTTGAGCCAATGTATACATCTATGGATCATGCTCTTAGAAACACCTATTTCATAATTAAGTATTTTAAAATGATTTTTTTTTTTCATCTCATCACTTACAAATCTTTACATGCAGTTTATTTCATAGAAAGTCATGACAACTTACCTAAATACTTTGGGGATGTGTGTATGCTTATATAAGCATAAATTCTGGACAAAATTAGTGGCAAAGCTAGCTGCAAAATGACTGGTCACTTAAGAATATGATACTTCAGGTACCAACATCTAAGGCTGCAGAAAATTAACCAGTGGGGCAAAAGCTGGGTCAGCATTAAGTTCAGGATATTTTTCGTTGCTTACTATTTTGATCATCCTGAATACTTGTATAAGAATCAACATCAGATTCCAAATGAAAGCAGGAGAAGACAGAAAATGCATTTTTAGATTAGAAATGATGAGTCAGCGTAGACTTGTCCAGAACAGTGAGTTCTGCCTTTCAATTCAGCAAGATCACACAAACACCTTAAGATAAAGGGAGAGAAGGAGGATCTGGACTAAATGACAGTCTTTGATGTTTTATGGTAGAAAGTAAAGAATTGTCACTCATTAGGAACAATGGTCCAAAATTGGCCAAGATAAAAAGTCAGGCAAGTAAAATGCACTTAATCCTAATTTGGCACACATTTCCCTGCATTAAATTTAAAAGCAAGATAAACCACAAGTATTTTAAAGATAATGAGAGGATTTACATTTTGTTAGGAAAAAAAAAATCATTTTATGATGTCTGCAGATGACTAATTGTGTTGATTCCTGGAGGAACTGAGTTACTCTTCTGCTTTGGAATTGGAAAGATAACAAGATCATTTAAAGTTGTAAAACTTAAACTCTGAACAATACCTTTACCTACAATCATTTCAAAGTTATAGAAGCCTCAAGCTAGATGCCTATCAGTATTATCAGATTTTATGGTGACTTTTGTTGTGTGTAAAAAAAAACAAAACAAAATAAACCCAAACTTTTCCCCCTGAATTGCACTTGTGAAACATCACTTCTGAGATGTAACACAGACTGAGATTTATCTCTCTGCCTTTTGTTCCCTGCATTAATCTCCAAGTCTTTTAATAAAGGTGGGGAACAAAGGGTCGGGATGACTCAAAGAAATGGTAATAGGATACACAGAGCTTTTCACCTGTAGGTCATTAGATCAAGTCCGGCCAGGATGAATGTTACACGGAAGCTTTTTCACCCCTCTATTACTCTGTGGCTCTAAGGGAGATAAACTGAAGGGTCCATTTCTGCTTTCTAGTAAACTGGTGACCAGTGCTGGAAAAAGCTAATGCTGCTCTGATCCAGGTCAGTGGCGAGGGCAGAGGTATGGAATTTGCCTTCCACATTCAGCTGTTGTGACGAGCAGCTGAAATGTGCTGATGAGAGCAGGAGTGGAGCTTGCTTCATTGCTGTTTTAACTACAGTGTTTTTCCTTCTGATCTATGAAAGATCCTAATTCAGCCCCCTCAGCTCAGCAATGACATAGCGGAAAGGAGAAGAAAGTATGCTAATAATAATAATTAAAAAAAAAAAAAGAAACAGAATGAGATGTGTCTAGATTCCAACTGACAAGAAAAAAGTGCAAAAATAAATGAGAGATCTTGAGCACTTCTTTGTAGGAAATCCCCACAAACATACACTTGTGAGTAGGTGTAGGCCATGAGAATAGGCAAGTGAAATCAATATACACTTAGGTTGTTCAGTAATTTCCAGGATTTACTACAAAAATGCATAGTCTGTTATAGAACCTGCTTTAGAGCAATGACATTAACACAAGATGCTCTGGCTCCTGTAAACTCAAATGAAATAATCAACATAATTTTCTGCTGCAATAGTTGAGTGTCTAACATTTGGTTTGTAAATGCTTGGAAGTATGTAGGCTTTCGTTACATACTCCCTAACTACTGAATAAAAGAGTTCAAGAACAGATACAGAACTAGGAAAAAGATTTGCCATATCAAGAAGCAAAATGGATCATTTTGCATATTCTTGTAACATGAATGTCATACTGTCTGCTACAAAAGATTATCACGTGTTCTTTCTGCACATTTTCCTCTTTCTGAAACAGGTAATTGTGCGTTCATCTGCCCTTGGCTCATCAGGGAGAAAACTGCTTGTTGTTTCACTTCCATTCACTGTAGTAAGGTCTGTCCTGTTTCAATTGCTCTGTTACCATCTTTCATTAAAACTAGCATAGTGACAGAAATGTAAACATTCAGGCACAGGGGTGGCACACGTGTGTTTTATTTGGCTCTGTCGGATGAATTCTTTAAATGAAACATTCTTCTGCGTACATTAACAAAGAAACACAAATAAATGGGGGGGGGGGGGCCCCCCCCNCGGGGGGGGGAGAAAAAAACCTCTACTTCTTTGTTTCATCCACTGGTTTGTCTAAAACTCCAAGGAATTCAGAACTGAATATGAATGTTATGTTAAAAGACCATAAGAAACTGATTTTCTGATGCTTGGGGAACAATACAGTAGTGAATTGCAAAAGCATTTGTAAACGTGGTTTTTATTTTTTTAAGTGGTACGTGAGGAAATGAATCAGTTTTTGACAAAACTGTTTCCTCTGCAGTGTTATCTCTGGCCAAGGGAGATTGAACAGTGATTCCACTGACTGAAAAATGATTGGTAGTTCCTTAATTACTGGGAAAATCACCAAAGCTGTGTGTGTATGTGTTTGGTTGTGTACTTCCAGATAGTCTTCCCCACCTCCCCCACTGGAAAAGACATTTATTTCTACCTTGATAATATCTAGCAAAGCCCAGCAGCTCCCCATCGCCCCTCAAGGCAGGTCCAGTTGGTGGTGAGGCAGTAATGAGATTTAAGCACTGAGGGCTGACTCTCACTGCATCTCGGCTACCAAGGCTGCAGCCATCCCACTAGCTTCCCTCAGGAGGAGGGAAAGCGCTCAGCTGCATGACAGGGAAAGCTCGAACACCCACCCACCCCTGTACATATCCACTTACCACAAGCATGGCTGGTACATTGCACAGCATGTGCTCACATGGCCAAAAAGAGCCTGGAGCTTGCTTGCTGGGAAGAAAGGAGCTGCTGGAGACTGGTTTGAATTGTCCTTGCAGTGTCTGTACCTGACTTGCCATCCAGTTTTAGTGTTTAATCTGCCAGTGGATTTTTAGGCTCACAGTTAAAGTTGCTAATGATTGATTAATCCAGCTGAGTATGGACAGAGCACACCAGGCAGTTATAAATGAATTGCAACAATTTCTCTGATGCTACCTTTCTCAATATGTCCTGTCTGGGGCACAGATGAATAGCAGCAGCTCCATGTCTGGTCTTGACCCTGAGCTAATTAGGACAGATCCTGCTCGCTTCTATCCTCTGAAGTAAAAAAGGAGGATTTAGCAAAAGTTTTCAAATGAATAGTTTCGCCTCTGTTTTTGTTGTTGTTTTGGTTTGATTTGTTTCAAAAGGAGAACATGTTATGGGATTTTCTGTAAATTCACTGCCCTTTGCAGCCATGAGGGATTTATCAGAGGTATGGTTCTCAAGAAGAATGCATTATATGTTTTCCTGTGTGCATGAATATGATAATGGGTTTTGTTCTGAGTTTTTGGTGGTGTGCATGCTTTTGTTTTTAGATGTGCTTATGTTGGTTTGTTTGTTGGTTTTTAAGGAGAATAAGGTGGGGGTAATCAGAGAACCTTATGCTTCTACCATGATCTTTAGTGCAATGTGTATCTGGTTGCAAAACAGAAATCTATGCCTATTATAATGCTTGGCTGATTTCTAAATCGAGATAAGAGGAGAAAAAGATTTGAGCTAGAACTCAAGTTGCACAGCTATCCAGGAGAGCATTTTGGAAGGAACCTCTGCCTGTACGTGTTCCTGCTATATCTTGCTATTTTACATATAGATCTCACATCTTTGTTAGAAGTGATCACTTTTAACACAGGTGGACTTTTTCAGATTTTGTACAAAGCAAGCTTCAATAATACGTGATCCATAATAAATTACCATTAAAAAAAAAAAAAACTTCTTATTACAGTCCGTTCTTGATGGAACCTCTTCTGCATCCTGGCAGCTAGAAATAGATACTGGGAAAAGGTACTGGGAAAGATACTGGAAGATACTGGGAAATCAGTAGCTGCCACCTTAGAATAGTAGCTAGGGAACTGGGAAGTGTGCAGTGGCAAGATATTGCTGTTCTGTCATCAGCAAATCTTACTAGAGTAATTTTTAGCAAATGAAAGTCAATTTACCCTTACAACTGCATATATTCATTTATCCATACCACTTGGTGTTTGCTCCATGAACATCTGGAAGGAAGATGAGGGTGGATGTGGGGAGGAGCGCTTTCAAAAGAAACAATCAACGCTAGAACAGAAATCAGAGCTTCTGCATTTAAAGCAGCTTTTCTCTTGAAGAAGAAACCAGAGGCTAATGTGATTCCAGGCTGCTCAGATGCTAATGTTGGCAAGTCTCTTTAGGTTTTAATAGTTAAAATAAATATTAATGGTGATTTCATTAAAAATTGATTCCTCACAGAAGTGGATTATTCTTTTTATTCGTTCACTTGTGCTGACTATCGTTCCGTGTTGAATAGATGCAACATCATGCAGAATTGCCATGTATGACAACTACTTCATTATGTGCGTGGAAAAACAAAATATTTTTCAGATTACAAGCATTTGTACAGAGCAAGAACAGGGTGAACCCACATCTGATGTAATGACTATCAATTATCCTGCAGAACAGGGTGGTAAGGGTGTCATGGGAGAAACTGGAGGACAAAGCTAACGGACAACTAGTATAGCAGGTGAACAGAAGGCTAGTTTATTCTGAGTAAAACATTCTTCCCTTTGTTTCTCCTTTTTTAAAGTCTTTATTGCTCTGGGTTTCTTTTCTTGAGATACGTACGTCATGACAAAAGTAAGATTAATTTCCAGCTATGTGATTAATATTGCATTCATGGCTTGTTTCTGATTTTATGTATTTTGTTTGTGTTTATGTAGCACTTGTTGACAGGCTAGCTAGTATTCTTCACTTTCTCTAATAGCTTTACTGTAAATGATTCCTTTACAGAAAACATATAAATACTATGATTCCCAGCATTATGATGTCATAACACCTATAAATACTCAAAGAACAGAAATGCATCCTTCTAAATGGAGAGTTTATAGTACTCTTGTGGATACCTTCCAGCCAGAGGATGAGCAGCTCATAATTCTTTTTTGACAGAATAAATGGGAAATCCATGATTCCTATCAAGTTCTGTAGAAAGACCTAGACACCCAAATCCATATGCCATACTTTCCCTTGTAAATGTTTGAAGCGCTAGCAGTCTTAATTGTTATGCCCTGGGGAATCTTCAAAACTACTGTTGGCAGATACAAGTGATATTAACAAGACAAATATGTCTTAATATATTTACCAGGTGATTACTGATATTTTAGGAGTAGTAAATTATTGTATTTATTCATCTATGATGTTTCCATGGGAACAGAAGGCAAACTAGACTTTTTATTTTTTTATTTTTTTAATTTGAGGGACAGTTCAGAATAGGGAAGGGGGAAGAAGAAGGCAGGTTTGGATAGTTTTGTGGAGGCAGTCAAGCTGTATAGTTTACCATTAACTCTGTTTCATCAGCAACATTTAAAGTTGCAAGCTTTTGATTCTGTGTATACAAGTGATTATAACGCCACATACCCTATGTGATAGCATATGTAGTCTCCAAATGTTTCATCTGTGTCTAGGCATCCTGCTTTTTAAATCACTGCAATATGTTGGGCAAGCAATGTACTCACTGTATAACTTGATTTTGTGTGTGTGTGTGTGCGCGCGCGTGTGTGTGTGTGTGTGTTCATTAATATTTATTAAATGTTAAATATCCAATCTCCTTTCTGTCTTCTACGCTTATTTTTTTTTCTTCCTGTTTCTTTTTGCCTTTTCCCCAAGACATAATTAAATAACACTTAAATTGTGCATCCCTATATGTTTTGACTTTAGTAGTAGTTGGCCTAATGAAGCTTAACCGACCACACCATTTTCAGCATAAAATCTTCAACCTAAAGCTATTCATGAGAATGAAACTATCTTTCCCCTCCAACCCACCCTATCAGGGCTGAATCAGCCTGTGTTTTTAAGACCTAAACTTTTTTTAAGGCTAAGCAAATGTAGTTGTGACTTTTTGCTTGGAGCCTGTGTGTGGATTATGTGACCACTGATGTGCTAATTCTGGTTTTCTTACTTTATTTCCAGCTGGAAAACCCCCAGAAGGTGTAATGTTGAAACCTTTTTATGGGATTCAGTAATTTATAGCAGTGAGATGCTACTTTTCGCATAATATGCAGGAGGCCACAACTGAAATTACAGAATCAAAGCCTGTATTACTAGGAAATACCAGACTTTAATTTAAAAATAATTAATTAGGCCTATTGGTATAATATATTACAAGATAGATAGGATAATGCAATTCTTTTGATTGTTTGTTTTTGTCTGTGAAGCTCCACCTCATTTCCAGATGGGCTGTGCTTGCCTAATGACCAGCTACTTTGTTTTCTCCCCATCATTCAGCAGAGGTCTCTGAGCATCACCTGTTATATGATATTTAAAATCCTCTTGGGAGACAGAGGATGAGCAGCTCAGAGCTGTTGTTTTTAGTACTTATTCTATTATCCACGTACTGCAACAAAATGCTTATTTTCAGAAAAATCCTGTGAGCTGAGGTGATAGTACTGGAAGTAAGGTAAGAAAATTATCTACTTTGAGTGTCTATTTTGTAACACCTAAGGAATTAGATTTTTTTTCTTTTTTTTTTGTCACTTTTAACATTCTTAGCATTAGTCAACACTATACATAGGCAACGTGTTAATAACACTTTGTACAGAAACACAATTCTCATTGAGTGGTTCCCAGAGTGTAAGCACAATTCCCAACTGCAGCTGTGAGAGCTCAGCACTTCTGCAAACCCTGTTTCAAGCTGAATGTGAAAATGAGGAGCACATGATGGGCAACCAGCAGTAAACCATGCAATTTAAGTGACTTGTCCAGCTTGACATAGGAACATTAGTTCTAACAGAGTAAGAACTAACATTGGTTGTGGTTTTTTTGTTTGTTTTGTTTTGTGTTTGTTTGTTTGTTTGTTTTCCTCACCAGAAAATTTTCCCTCCCTCTCTGTCTGCCCATCCTGGCCACAGAAAAATGGGGAGACTCCAGGAAACTTTCATTCTAAATCTGGAGGGGTGAGAGCTCAGTGAGCACAGACTTGGCCTCTTTTTCCTCTCATATCCATGATTCTTCTTTACCCATTGATCCTTGCCTCCACCCTTCTTGTTGTGATTTTTTTGTTTGTTGGTTTGTTTTTGTTGGTTTGTTTGTTTGCTGATTTTCTGATTGGTTAGTTCAACTTCTTCCTCCTTAATCTTCTTACCCCATTACTTGTTTCCCTTGTTCAGCCTCTCCCTGCTCTGGTTGCTTGATCTTTCTTGACACATCCACAGTTATAGAAAGAATACCTTTTTTAGTTCTGCAGGAAACTTCTACACAACTATACAGCATTTTCAGCTAGCCCAAGGCTCTTATTAGTCAGTATAGTTGCAAAGGATAAAAATCAACCTAGAGCTTGGCTCAGTGTCACTGATAGGATGCCTGTGTTTGTTACTGGGTTGCCAAATGCTTTTTTTTTTTTTNTGCTACACTTGTGTTCCATGGGCATGCCTGTCTTGAGCAGGAAAGAAGCTTGTGAAATTTTAAAAAGCTTTTCCTTGCATGGGAATGGGCAAAACTTCAGATTTCTGTGTAAACAAAATAGTAGTAAGTGAATGCTGTTGGCAAAGTCTGGAAAATAAACAAAATTTGTGTTTGTTGTTCAATATAATACAGTGCTCTACTGGTGTGATCGGCGAGAGACTAGAGAAAGGGATAAAAGGTTTCAGAGAGTGTTATCTCACATGGTAATGCCCTCAGTCAGATCAAGTCCTTTGCAAAGACAAAGGATTTGTTGCTCAGAAATGTTTCCGGGAGCTTCGGGAATAAATGGTTTCTGCCAGAGATGATTTAGCAGCATCCAGAGGGGAAGTGATTCCAACTGATGCACCATAATCGTCATCCTGACAATCCCTTTCCTTTGGTTGTGGAATTTCAACAAGGCACTCCCACAGGGCTGCCTGCCTGCCAGCACTCTCCACAGATACCCAGCCAAAATGCTGCATGTGGCTTCCCTTTCACTGCAGTGTGCGTGCATCTAGAGTGTCTGCTCTAGAATCACACAGACTTACCCACTAGCAGAGACGAGCAATGGGCTCAACAAACTTGCATAAGGTTATCTGGTGAAACAGTTGTCTCTTTCTATTCTTATAGCTTCTATTTACTCATCTTTCTGGTAAATTGGGAAAAAAGAGCAGATAAAAAGTATGAAACTGTTGAAAAGTTTTCTAATAACCACCTGATATTTTATTTCCTTTCAAAGATGCCTTTCGTTAACTAGTGGATGCCAAATAAAGGATTTTAAAAACGTACATTCTTCCACAAAGTCTTTCCTGTAACCACCGTGTTTCTACTGGGGAAAGCTCATTCTGCATAATTGCTGTCATTCAGTGATCACAATCTTACTTACCATCTGTCTTCGAAACACCAAGTTAATTGTCTGATGCAGCAGTCTCATAGCTCTGCAGCTGCCCATTTTGAAGACCTCTATCTTACGCACTACTTGCTTTCTATCTATTGCCCATGTATCTTGGAAGGTCTGTACTTCCTCTGGACGCATTTGACTGACTGTTGACAATAACCTAATGAGAAACTGCAGAAATACATACTCTTACTGCAGAGGGAGCCCTGTAAGGGAGCTGCACCCAGCAGACCCACATGGAGACAAATAAAACTGCATCTGTAGATTTAATCCTAAGTACACTTTTTAAAAATGTATTTCTGATTTCCAAAACAGTGTGTTTACTTTTGTTCTTTCATCCCCCCCTCCCCCCAATGTATAATATCTACCATGATGGTATTCCTACACACTCTTCCTGCATTTCCACCACTACGCTTTAGCACATTTCAACCTTGCTGTTAATATTGAAACCTTGCCCAAGTTTTACGTTGCTTGCCCTTTGACTCTGGACAAAGGAAAGGAACTGCCATCCTTTATGTCATCACAATTGGCCCTATTTTCTCACAAAACACAGTGGAGAAGTTGGGAATTTTGATTTTGGGAGTCTTGATATTATCGTGGAAGTTTTGGACAGGGAGGTAAGCCTCACCATGCTGTTACAGGTGGTTCTATAAAAGATGCAAAAAGAAATGACTGGACTCTGGTCCTTCCTTCAGATTTTTCAGATTCAGTGGTTAGTCCACGGTGTTGGAAATTCAGATACCCAATGGCTTCACTGAGAAGATGGAGGTAATTCTGATTGTGTAATTGATGGTATTGTGTGCTCATTTTATATGTATAGTGCCAATACATCTAAGCATCTGATAACTCCGACATATGCATTTAAAATTTACCACTTCCACTGTATGCAAACATAGCAGGCAATCTACTTTGTAGAAATTGGGAATTAAAAGTCTCAGGTTACGATGAGATAACTTGTAAATATTCCACACCTTCCACTGAAAAAAGCCTGTGAAGCAGCTCATAGCAAATTTTACTGAAGTGTTTAAGAATTTCTCATCCTGTTTATTATGCATGGTTAAAACCAATGGACCTACAACAAGGTATTTTAACTCGGATGTCAGTTTTCTTTTCTTTTGTGAAGATCAATCCTAACTGTCCTACATGGGTTTTGCATTTTGTCACATTTTTCACTACCTTATTTTTTATTCAGCTTCACTGATATGAGTAATTCTATTAATTAAACTGAGATAATGCTAAGTTTGTGTGGAATAAACATAGCTTTAGAATAGGAAAGGAAAAATAATTAAAAGAGATGTTCACTGACATTTTCATATCAAACAAAGTAACGCTCTGTGACTATGCCAGCAAATACTATTTTACAGCTCTGTCAAACAATGCCTCTAATGTAGCTGCGAACTAACTATTAATCCTAGGTCAATAATTGTAGTCCTGTTTTTCTTGTCTCTGTCCCTGGTGAGTCCAGTCAACAGTTTCTTTGGGCCCACCCAGCCCTGTTTAAAGAGCATGGGTTCTTGAGGTCTTAACAGTTTGCAGCCTGGCAGAACATACTTGAGCATACTTGTGCTTTCCAGTGGCTCCATTGTGTTGGATGTTTTCAGGATGTCTACTTTGTCATCCAGCTGCAGTTGGACAGTGCTCCATAGTGTTGGCAGTTAGTACACAGCCCTCTCTTTCTGCTTTTCCTCATGTGACTTCTTGGTTTTCTTGCTTGGGTGCCTACAAGTCTTGTGTAGCTGAGCTACACTTGCATAGTTACTGGTATGGAGAGCTGAGCTGTTCATCTGTGTTCGTGTATTCTGGCATCTGCACTTCTTGCCTAGTCTGAGAGTCTGCCATTGCCATAAAACTATGGTTTCTCACCCTCTGATCTTTGGCAGGTGGGGAGGTTCTAACTTTTTGTCCTCAGCTAACCAGTGGGTTCAACAGTACTTATACAAATGAGCATAGGTCCACCTCTACTTTCTCTTGTGTCAGCATGGCCTGTGCCCCAATGATACAACTTTTTTCCTTCTTCAACAACTTTTTTTTTTTTCTTTCCCAACCCACTGTACTTAGCCTGTATAAAATGTTAGACTAGAGAACATTTTCTCAACTCTTATATTTACTGGAAAGCTCCTACCCTTTCTTACCTGTATGAACAGGATCCTGCTTCTAGCCAGTCTTTTTTTTCCCCTCTTCCTTTCTTTGTTTTTCCCTCCGTGGTTCCCTGAAGTGCTATGTAATGATCAGAGTTAGAGACTGAAAAGACCTTCTTTGACCTGCAAAATTGTTTCCTACAGTGTATTTTTTACTACTTCATTGAGTCTTGTTCTAAACATTTCATGAGATGGGATTCCTTCTGGATGCAGTTCTTGTGGTCTAATTCGTCTTGGTTTTCTTCCCTGCTGTTCAGCCTCAATGATCCATTTTTTTAAAATGTCTTCCCATTACTCATAGTTATATCCTCTTAGACCATTCAAACTCTACTGCGCTGTCTTCTTGCTTTCTACACTTCCTGTGCCCTTTCAGTACTCCTGCTGATGTTTTTATGCTCTATACATTATGGCTGTGCCAAGTTGCATATTGTTTAGGTCAAATTTGCTGCTGAGTTGGTAATTTGGTACAGAGCCATAAGACAGCAACATTGACCCTTGGCAATGCGCAGGTCTCGGGTGTTCTTTTAACTTTTCGGATTCCTGTGCTCCTTTCTGTTTCCATGTAATCATCCACTGTTCAGTGCATTTCTTTCTTGTTGTGCTCCAGTGAGTTCCCTGCCACACTAACTGCAGGTTTTTTTCTTCCTCCCAGCTTCCAGCTTTACGGTACAAAGTGGACTTCACAGGGCTTTCAATTTCTTATGGCCACAAACCTCCTTATTTTAAAAGTAGACTAATCTTAACAATTTACTGGTAATCTTCAATCTACAGAGTTATCATAATTGCTTCCAAGTATATTTAGAACAAAACTAAAATCCTGCATAAATGACTGCCTGAAATATTCCAGCTGAGTAATAAACATGCTTGTCTTAAGAACTATTAGCATTTATTTTATCAGTAGTGTTTTCTCACTTCAGATTTTTATCAATTGAAAAAGAAAAAAGACTTTTAATGTTCATCTAGTAGCAGGCAGGATTTGGCTTCGACTCCATGTTCCATATTCTCTCTGTTTAATTAATTTATTTACGTGCATATGTAATCTAAAGGCAAAGGCATCAATCACAGATTGTTGGAGCCTTTGAAATGATTAAAATTATAATAACATAAGAGATGAAACTAGTAAATACTCTGTTGCAACTGTAACTGCTGTTCTGGTCTGTACCAAGCTATTACATATTTCTTGTCTCAAAATCCAGGATAAAGAGAGAATTTGTAAAGGCAGAAACCAGTGGAAATGGAGGGATTTGGAATGTTTTCCCAATTTGAGACAAGGGTCATTATAGTTCCTGGTATTTTACAAATTGTTACTTGTCCTGTTGGTCCATTATATGCAGAAATACAAAGGACTAGCTGCAGGTACTCTGGCAGTAAATTGACAGAGAAGGGAAGGAAAGAAAACGACTAATTTCCACTCAAGTTTGCTCTCTTGTTAAAACAGCCATTGCAACCTCAGCAGAATTCGATTGCTGTCATGCTTATGGGACGTCCCCTTTGGAGATGTGTGTAAGAACAAGTCACAAACTCCTATCTAAAGCTTGCCTTTGCTGAGGTAAAATCTCATTCCAGGCACTGTTTATATGCTTTGGTCAGTGTATAAGACTCCATGGAAATGTTAAGAAAAACAATGGCAGGTAACGTAGAAGAAAAATGTGTGCTTTTTAGTATGAAGATGTAAATTTTGCTAAACCAACAATGTTAGCTGATTTCTTGACAGGTGCAGGTATTCTGCAAGGGAAAGTCTACAAAAATGAAATGAACCAAATTTGGACTACTAATTTGTCTTTTGATATGGCATTGGTAGAAGCTGTATGATGGGAATAAATGTTAAACAAGTGAAATGTGTTTTTGCTTCTCCAGACTTTTAGCTCCAGAAAACTCTAGTAAATCAAAGATTAATACCTGCAGGAAGAGCTAGTTTAGGTGATTAGCATTACTTGTAAAGGAAATGCGCCTAAATTACTGGTTTGCGAAGGAAACATTTTTCAACGTGAAAACAGGTGAGGAGAAGCAAGTTACTAATGACACTTTTTCCAGTATTAAAGCAGTCTGATAAGATATTATGGAACAATGTCTAGAGCAGGGAGCATGTCTGTCCTCATATTTTGCACGTCACTTAGCACAGAGATTATGATAATTAATCCCTCAGCGGAAGACAACAGGATGGGATTCAATACTTGCATTTCATAAACAGGTTTTATTTTGAAGAGGATGATCCAGATCTACAGTAATGTGAAACAGAGTTGCTTCACTTACTTGACTGAAGCTGGATGGTTTTATACCTTTTGCAGGCTTGATATGTATTTTAACAAGAGTGACTGATGTTGGGCATTTGTTGTTGTTGTTTGTTGCTTTTTTTCCCCTTTTTCTTTGAGAAATACAAATATGAAGAAAGTAAATGTGGAAGTGGGATCACTTCTGAAATGAGGATGTTTCTGATCCAGCACTTGAGCAGGCCTCACACAGGGAGCTAGAAAAGAGCTCCCTGTGTGTCTGCAGACACTAAATGTCAATCTGTGTTAATACCTGTACAAGCATTTTTAGATATATTCAGGCAAAGGCTATTTTAGGGGTGAAGAAAAATCCTCTTCCTCTTCCTCTTCCTCTTNCTAGTGAACTCTTATTCCATAACAAAATGTATAATAGAAATTGCCTATATGACTTATATGGATCTTTCGTTTGAGCTTGAAGATTGCATCATGTACATTCTTTCATAAAATTCTGATGAAAAATGTTCCCCCTATCTTCTAGAATTTGAGTCAAATAATTTAAATATATACTTCTTGCATAGCAAACATGGAGAAAGTTCTGGTTATTCAGTACTGCAAACCTGTCTGTGTTCAAAGACTCTTTTAAAAGACATTTCACAATCTAAGA
>VXAL01006935.1:89910-125063 GCA_013399475.1 Chauna torquata
ATGTTTATAGGAGGATGTTAGAGGTGATCCAAAGGCTCACTGAACTGTCTTGGAGCTGTACACTGAAATCTCATGGACCTGGACCTGGGAGAGTCAGTATGGCTTGTCCTAGAGCTACCTGTCCTGCAAAGGTGAAGAGCACTGACCGGCAACTGCAAGTATTCCATCTTAACAAGGGTCACCTGGCAAGACTGTTCCTGGGTTGGGATTCACTTTGGCTGATGTCAAAGTAGAAATACTGTTTTAAGAATGCAGACTCCTGGAATTTTCTGTTGGGCCTCTTCAGGGTTGTGTGTCCTGCTCGGATGATGCGTGAGCTCTTTTCTAAGTTATACACTATTCATATCTGTACTTTTAGTAGTATTGAATTTTCCTGTAGGTCTTATCACTAAGCAGAATCTACACAGCCTTGGATGCTAGAGCTCTGCCCCGCACATCCTCCCAAATGTGAAAACATCAGAAAGCAGCACCATGGCCATCTTCACAGATGTATGTGTTTGTGGAGGGGATTATCTCGTGTTTGATACATGGTCCTTTCAGCTTCTTCTTCTGCTTTTGCTCTTTATATCCATGGAATAGGACTGGAACTAGAATGACCTAATCCTAGATTTTTTCTTTTTTTTTGTAATAAATACTTTTGTGACCTGTTGTGAGCAGTCTGAAAAAGGAATCAGCTTTCTAGGTGCAGTTCCATAGTTCTGCAGTGTGTTTGTTTGCTACCACGGATGTTGCCTATACATGAAAAAGGGTTGAGAGTAACAAAGAAAAAACAAAAAACTTGTGTGAAGTAAATGAAAATATATAAGATCGTTAAACAGTGCACATATTCAACCAGTGCACATATTTTTACTCAGTTTGCACGTTAACATACAGATCTTTTAAAAATATATGCTTAAAGCTATAGTCTGTGAAAATGTATACTTTATGTAGCAGCATCTACCATTCAAAGCAAATATTATTAAGGTAATAGGCATTTTTGCATACAGAGGAAATTTACACAAACTTAATCTACAAAGTAGATGAATCCATTATGTAAATCTAAAGTTGTCAAAGTGATCTATTATAACTATTTCTACTGTCAGCTGTTCCACATAGCACAAACTCAGGAGCCTACTCATCCTGATGAGGGAGAGTATTTAGATAGCATACCTGCTATTTATTAGTATTACTGATTTCTACAGCACCTATTGCACAGACAGTTTTGTTATGGGGATTAATGCACAAAATAAAAGATGAAAATCAAAAGCTAACAAAAAAAGTATCACGTTCACAACCTAAATATAAATCGAAAGCTGTGATGGATAGACATGGCTCAGAGAATTGCTGCTGGAGGCCAGTCTTTCATCAGAGGGTCCTGTTTGGAAACTAGAGCAGGTGGGAGGGAACCAAACATTATTAGTGATAGTTGTTTGTAACCGATGTGAAAGAGATGTGCTCTCCATTCAGTCTCTAGTATGCTACATGCTAAAAGGACCTTAATTGGCACTAAGCTGAGCATCACTGGCATTCTCTGCAAAGAGTTTGTGGACTAGGTTTTCTGGCATCCAGAACTAGTCATCGAGTATTTATTTCCTCTCTTTTCCCACAGAAAATACTTCTACAAGCTCAGGAGTGAGGCAAATTTTAAAAGGTTTTTCTGTCTTTGCTGATGCTATTTTTTTTTCCTCTGCATACTGTATATGAATTTACAGTACTTGACACCTAACAGTTCAGTATAAATGCTATTCAAACATCGTAGCAGTATTCCAACTGTGAAAGTTATTTTAATTATCTTTTGTTGTGTGTGCTTTCTTTTTAAAAGGCAAAGTAAAGTACGTTGCTGCATCCTAACAGTTGAGATTCTTTCCAAGCTGTATGGAAAAGTCATAGAACCATAGAATCATTTAGGTTGAAAAAGACCTCTAAGATCATCTAGTCCAACCATTAACCTGGCACTGCCAAGTCTACCACCAAACCATGTCCCTAAGCACCACATCTACACATCTTTCGAATACCTCCCATACCAGCGATGGTGACTCTATTACTTACCTGGGCAGCCTGTTCCAATGCTTTACAACCCCTTCGGTGAAGAAATTTTTCCTAATGCTCAACCTAAACCTCCTCTGGCACAACTTGAGGTCATTTCCTCTAGTATTACCGCTTGCTGCTTGGAAGAAGAGACCGGTTCCCATCTCACTACAGCCTCCTTTAAGGGAGTTGTATAAAGAGAGAAGGTCTCCCCTGAGCCTCCTTTTCTCCAGACTAAACAACCTCAGCTCCCTCAGCTGCTCCTCATAAGACTTGTACTCCAGACCCTTCACCAGCTTTGTTGCCCTTCTTTAGACAAGCTCCAGCACCTCGATGTCCTTCTTATAGTGAGAGGCCCAAAACTGAACACAGTACTTGAGGTGCGGCCTCACCAGAGCCGAATACAGGGGCACAATCACTTCCCTGGTACTGCTGGCCACACTATTGCTGATACAAGCCAGGGTGCTGCTGGCCTTCTTGGCCACCTGAGCACACTGCTGGCTCATGTTCATCCGGTTATTGACCAATATCCCCAGGTCCCTTTCCGCTGGGCAGCTTTCCAGCCACTCTTCCCCCAGCCTGTAGCATTGCACAAGGTTGTGCCCCAAGTGTTGGACCTGGCACTTAACCTTGTTCAGTCTCATACCTTTGGCCTTGGCCCATCAATCTAGCCTATCCAGATCCCTCTGCAGAATCTTCCTACCCTCAAGCAGATTGACACTCCTGCCCAACTTGGTGTCATCTGCAAACTTACTGAGGGTATACTCGATCCCCTCATCAACACCGTTGACAAAAATGTTGAACAAAACTGGCCCCAGTACAGAGCCCTGGGGAACACCACTTGTGACTGGACGGCAACCAGATTTAACTCCATTCACCATGACTCTTTGGGCCCACACACCCAGCCAGTTTTTAACCCACTGAACAGTATGCCTGTCCAAGCCATGAGCGGTCAGCTTCTCCAGGAGAATGCTGTGGGAAACCATGTCAAAAGTCTTACTAAAGTCTAGGCAGACAACATCCACAGCCTTTCCCACATCTACTGAGTGGGTCATCTTATCATAGAAGGAGATCAGGTTAGTCAAGCAGGGCCTGCCTTTCATAAACTCATGTTGATTGGGCCTGATCGCCTGGTTGTCCTGTAGGTGCCGCATAATGGCACTCAAGATGATCTGCTCCATAACCTTTCCTGGCACCAAAGTCAGACTAACAGGCCTCTAGTTCCCTGGGTCCTCCTTCCTGCTCTTCTTGTAAATGCGCATCACATTCGCTAACCTCCAGCCAACTGGGACCTCCCCAGTTAGCCAGGACTGCTGGTAAATTGTGGAAAGTGGCTTGGCGAGTACTTCTGCCAACTCCTTCAGTACCCTTGGGTGGATCCTGTCTGGCCCCACAGATCTGTGTGCTTTCAAGTGGTGTAGTAGGTTGCTAACTATTTCCCTTGGATTATGAGGGCTTCATTCTGCTCCCTGTCTGCGTCTTCCAGCTCAGTGGGCTGGGTACCCTGAGAACAATTAGTCTTTCTAATATAGACTGATGCAAAGAAGGCATAAAGTACCTCAGCCTTTTCTTCATCCGTCATCACTATGCTTCCCCCCACATCCAACAGAGGATGGAGATTCTCCTTAGTCCTCCTTTTCTTGTTTATGTATTTATAAAAGCATTTTTTATTGTCCTTAATGGCAGTAGCTAGATTGAGCTCCAGCTGGGCTTTGACCCTTCTAATTTTCTCCCTGCATGAGCTCACAACATCTTCACAGTCCTTCTGAGTGGCCTGCCCCTTCTTCCAAAGGTCATAAACTCTCTTTTGCTTCCTGAGCTCTAGCCAAAGCTCTCTGTTTGGCTAGGCTGGTCTTCTTCTGCGCTGGCTTGTCTTTCGGTATATGGGGATGGCCTGCTCCTGTGCTTTTATGGTTTCATTCTTGAAGAATGTCCAGCATACCTGGACAACTTTGCCCTTCAGGACTGCCTCCCAGCTCAGAGCTTTGAGTTAGGTCCTACAAAACTAATTGTCCTTTTCATATGATTTAGGGGTTCACAAAATTAAAGGTGCATTAGACAACCATGAAGTCAATATATATAAGTTGAAATGGATTATCTAAGCATGAATTAACTGCAAAACTCATGGCTTCTTTGCTGCTTTTTCTTACATTTTTTAGTGTTTGACCCATGCAGATTTCTCCTTTTGGATATATCTCCAATTTCAATAGATTTGGGTATTGGCATAGTTCAATACCTATGAATTGGAAGTTGGCTAGAGAACAATATGGTTCTGTCAAAGGATAAGAATGAGGCTTCCGCATTAGTTGGAAAGTGGAATCAGAGGTGAAGAGCAACGTTTCAAGGAGTGCCCAGCGGCTCAGGGTGATGTATTGAAGAGCGAAGTCTGTGGTCTGAGTTAAGGAGAGTGACCTAATCGGTGAATGCACTGAAGTCTGTCTCTTCCTTTTGTTTGAGGTTGGTGTGTCTTTTGTTTAACTTCTCTACAAAGTTTGCTTTGGGTCTGCAGAGAACCTTCCTCACAAAAGTGTCATTGAAAGAGATAGAGAGGTTTCCACCAAAAAAAGTGTTTTTCCTAGAACTGACATTTTTCTCAGAGCAGGTTTTAATTAGCAAAAATCAGCAGTAATTAAACATCCTTTTAAGCAACTCAGATCTGTAGACAGTGAATAGAAAAAACAAGAGCTGTCACCACTGAGCAGCTGTATGTTGCCTGACATTTTCATTTCTTCGTATGAGAGATATGTTACAATGGATGTCTCAACATTTTGAGTCTTTAAACTGCCTACCTTGGCTTTTTAGTTTCTGTTAATTTTCTCTGGATTATTGTTGAATACGAAACAAAGTTCTGTCTTTTGTTTTCTGCAAATGCTAACTCAGAATGTGTTATGTTCCTAGTTATTTTTCCTGCACCATGTAAGCAGAAATCCTAAACAGCAAAGTCTGGATTTGTAAAAGAGCTATATGAGGAGCAGGAAGCTGATAAAAGTCCTGGTTGGTATTTGGGAAGGAAGATAGCTTTATCTAAGCATCTGGTAGTTTGCCGTCTTGGAGATCTCTGGTTTCTCAACAGCACTGACCTCCTCCCAGGCAGGACGCCAGGACATTTGTAGTTCTGGGAAAATTTCACAGCAGTTCCTGGTGCTGGCATTTCAAGTTGCAGCCAATTTGGCTGCTCCACAGTTATAGAGCCAGACCTATTATCCATGTGTCAAGTAACGTTACAGAGATTATTTCTTGCCCATCCATTTCTTGCCTTGGGGAGATTAAAGGGAGTTTTCTATCTAGCCTGATATTTTGGGACTACACCACAGTGCCTCCTGTACAATAGCTTTGCAATTGTCCAGGGGAGGGACAGGCTGCATAAACATTGGGTTTTTGATGATCTCCTTAAATGCCAGGTTTTGCAGAGCTCTGATGCTGATGTTTTAGAGGGACTCTGATGGCTCTACATACCATATTTGTGAATTTGCTTCTGTGGACTGTGGCATGCATCTTGGCACAAGTGGAAGGCCAGGCCAAGCAAAAGGCATACCAGCTTTGTGCCAAATGAGAGTAAAAAGCACCCGTCTGTGCAGCCACAGCATGCTGCTAAATCAAATGACGTTGTTAGCATGCTTAGTGAGTGATATGCCATGTTATAGCTGGGAAAAACATCCAGGAATAAGCAACGTGTTTCAGTGACATTTTCTGCAGAGCATGTGGAAATTACTTTGTTAGATTCTTTTTTTTTTTTTTTTTTTTTAAATCTAAAGAGGTCTTGAAGAGTTCCTTTCCAGTAAGTTTAGTATACATCCTGCACTTTAAGTCCTGAGCCATATAAAGCTCCTCCTTCAAAGCTCCAGATGGGAGCCCTTGCATGAATGTTGACATGCATATTTTAATGCATGATAGATTCTATGCCTTTTAGTGAATTCACCTTGGTTTCCTTGTGTATCCCTGTGAACTTAATTTTTTTATTGCCATAGTGAGGAATAGGGATGGTTCATTACAGCATCTTCCTGGAAAGCCTTATACACAATGGTATTACTACTGAAATGAAAGGAGGGATCCTGCTTACTTAGAACTATTCCTTTGGCTCTGTTTGAATCAGCATTACTCATAAGACTACATTTGTAGCATGCCAGTTTGTTCTGTTTTCACTTTCTGTTAAAAGTACCTGATAATTTTGAGAATTGTTGAGCTTTATGGACAAAAAATATGATTTAGAGCCAAAATTACATACATTTGATAAAATTATGTTGTACATATTTTTCTGACTAGTCGCAATGGTTGAAAAATCAAGTGCTTCAAAAATCAGAAGTTATCTGATATGTGCAGGAGTCTAGGAAGAAAGGGACTTTCTCAGTGAGGCAGATCAGTAGTCCGCTTTGTCTCAAGTTCTTCTTCCATACCTTTCCAGCAGCAATATGGGCATCTCCAGCCCTCTTCCAGCTGATTTTGAGGGATTTTGAGGGATGGACCTATGCTGAAGGGGGCTAACAATGTAAGTTAGTCTCTTCAAATGAGAAGGGCAAGTTAGTGAACTTGTTGCTCTATCTTGTTCTACAGCAGGTTTGTGTGTATCTCATGTTTTGTTACTGATTCAGATTTGTAATTTTTCACAGGATTTTTTATTATTTATGCAGTTATAGTTCCTTTGTGTTGCCAGCCACTAACAGATGGCTTATTTCTTTAATCAAACAGGTCTTTGAAATGTGTATCTATCTAAACAAAATAACATGCTGAATATCTGATCCTGGAAAACAAAATTGTTTCCACTCTTCCTGAGGGTAATAGAAATATTTTAAAGTTAATTTTATTATGTGAATATTCAATTTTTACATTACAATGGCTCATTTTTTTTCCAGTGTAAAAAAAAAAAAAAAAAAAANAAAAAAAAAAAAAAAACACCAACAAAAAAAAGAACAACAAGAAAAAACAAGCTAAAGATTTCAGGTGTCTTTTCTACAGATCTGTGCAGAGGCTATTCTGAGCATTAGTATATGCTCCTTGCATCTTGCTGTAGAAGCGTGAGTGTTATTATCAGTTGGAATATCACTAGTTCTTATCGAGAGGAGTACATCATTGCAAAACTAATGCAGTACCCCAAGAAGTAAGTGTGAGGTATGCTATTCTTTTTTAAATTTTATTGGAAAGAGTCAAGTTCTTCTTCTAGATTGTCTTTTAGAACAGCAGACAGTTGCAGTCACAGTATTTAGAGATAAGCTCCCTTCTGAAACTCTCTTAAAATTGGTAGCCATAGTTGAAATTATTTTTACAAATCTATTTCTGAAAAAGCAGTTTCTTCTCAGTTACGCTGAGCTTTTTTATACTAACGATTATTGAAGAATATTGTTCTAAGACAGAAAGAAACTGCATATAGTTCAAATAGAGTCAGTTAATTTTCCTGTGTGGACTAGTATAAAGAACATCCGTTCCTCCCGGTAGTCTACACGATGTAAACTCTTCAGTCCGCAGGTATGTAGCTTAAAGGATGAAGCTTAAGTTTACTTCATGGGTGCTGTTGTCACACAGTGATGTCATCAAATCTATTTACGAGACCAGTTTTTCTGTGTTATCTGTTCACTTGTACCTGCTCTCTCCAGAACATATTGTGCTCATCCAAGTTGGCCAGAAAGGGGCACTTTTTACAACATTTTAATGTTCTGATAGTAGGTCTAATTCAATTCCTAGCTAAGGCCTGTTGTAAGAAGCCCAGAGGAGCTGTATAAGTAGCTGTGGTGAACTGGGATACAGAAGGAGTATAGGGAAGCTTTCTCCTGGGAGCGTCTTCTATAGCAGCTATGAGTCAAAGTTGTGCTATATTCATAGACAGAAGGAGATTCCAGGGAGCTTTAGCCTTTGCTGTGGTCTGAACACTTGACTTCTGTTATTTGATATTCACGGAGTGCAGCTGGGTTTTGAAGTCCCATACTACTACTTCTGTTCCATAATGAGATATTTCTACATATTCCTACAGAGTAGGAAAAAAGTAAGTAATGTTTAAAGGAAAAAAAAAGAAAATGTTACCAGTGTCTGGAAATGTTTTCAGTGAATATTTAAGCATCATTGGAGGGCTCTCAGAAACTATCTAAAATCAGTCTAAGCTTATCTATTTGTTTATAATTCCAATATTTGCATTACCCGAAAGATTCCTGTTACCTACACTTTACTTACACTGTTACCTACATTTTGAAAACTCTGTTTCCTTCAATCATCAAGACAGATCTCTTCTCAGTAATTTTGAAACACAAACTACTACTCATGTCCATTTAGGACTTTGACTAAAGACTAGATATTTTGTGTAATCTTTTCTGCCTTATTCATGGAAAGAGAGGATTATTGTGTCCTGAGAAATGAACTACAAAGAGCAATTTATGACAGTGTTTTCAATTTAGAGTTTCTGTAAAATGTATTTCTAACATTCCAGTAGACTTTTTTCTTTAGAAATTGGAAGTAGCTTAATGAGACACTCCATAGTATCTCTAAAGAACACTGTCCCATTTTCTTCTGAGTCCGTGTTATGTAAAGCAGTGCTTTCATCTTTTTTACATTGCAGTCGTCATTTGGCCTTTCTCATTTTTCCGATTTCCTTCTTCCTCCTCTCTCTGTCATAATACTCAAGTAATTGCTAAAATGAAAAAAAAAACCTAACAAAAAGAAAGAAATAAAGAAAAAAACATTTTGCTGAATTAGATCACAATTTGTCATGTATTATTGGGAATTAGTCATATGTTTTGTTATTCTGTTCCATGGAAATCTTCATGCCAAAAGCTTTTCTGATAATGAGTGGTCTGTAACACCCTATGGTTCTTTAATTCCAGATCACACACTGTCATTGCTCTGTCCTATCATCTCCATAGAATGAGATTTCCTCTCTATAGAAACTTCTTATAAAAACAGAATAATTATGACCAAAAAGTTTAATCTTACTTGTTATCAATATTGTGAAGAATCAAAATATTGATACTTCCATCCTACTCAGTAGTTCATGTGCAAGACAAATGACCCGCTTATTACACAGATCTGAAAATAATTTAAATCTTCATATTAATAAGCTGAATATAATTGATAGAAGTAGTTGTAGAGCATGAAGTAGTGAATTATTGGACATAAAATTTTAAAGAAACTATAGATTTTACTGTCCATGATGTGATCGTTTCTGGCAGCAGTATCTATTTTTTCCTCCTAAAATACACAACCTTTTAAAATGTGAGAAATGCAAAATCTTTGAAAAAGGCAGTGTTGATATTCTGCTTGCAATCAAGTTTTTTGTGGTTTAAGCACTGCACCAACTTCAGTCCACTTTTTCCATTAAAAGAGGGAGATGAATGTCATTTGTGGTTTCAGTAGCGGTAGTTTCACCTGAATTTATAAACATGGTTTAGCTCTCTGTGTCTGATACAGTTGGTTTTTTTGGCGATGTTACTGTTTTTTTGGTTTGTTTTTTTTTTTTTTTTTCAAATCGTGATCTAATTCTACAAACATTTTTGGAAAACATCTAAATGCCTTGAAGAAGCTTTATCATGAGGTCATAGAGAATGTCCCTTTAGCTACGTTGCCTGTGGCTGGGTCCTGTACACTGTGGGCTCCTTGGGCACCAAAGGGTGTTCAGTTCCATATCGTGTGACCTGTCTTCTTCCAGACTGTTTGCCCTGGTTACAATTTTGACATGAAAGCCCTTCATGGATCCCTGAGTTTGTGGAGGACTTTATGTTGGATCTATATGCTTCTTTGGGTCATTTATTTTAAGTGAGCACCCTACAAAAATTGGAAAGGGCTTTGAATCTCAAAATCCAGGGTTTAGCAACATTATAATCCTCCAGCATTGTAACTCTGAGCTCTTCTCAGCACAGGAAAACCTAAGAATAAAACAGATTTGTAAACAAAACTGCCCCCTACTCCTTTTTTGTCCTGAGAGAGTCTGTCTTTCCCAATATAGAAAAGTTCAGTGGCTTCCAGGTTGCACAAACTCTGCACAACATCCTGTGCATCCTGAGGCAGACCTTTCTTCTGACACCCCTGCAACCCGGCTGTGTGCTCCCAGATTATTTCAACAGTCTCCTATTCACCATATCTTGCCTCAGATTCCCTTCAGAATTTCTTATCTCACTCTTGGCTTGCTCTCCCCTACCCCACTGCAAAAGGCTGCCCCTAACCCAAGCAGGCTCCATCTGCTCTCTAGCAGAAATCTTCTCCCTGTGCTCCAGAAGGCTGCACCTAACTGCATGGGCAGGGAGCCCTCCTCCCAACCAGTCGTCCTCCCAGCCCTGCAGCCTTCCCACCAGCAGCAACCCCATGAGTGAAGATGATCTTTTTCCCAACAGCAGACAAAGGAAAGTGAGCTGAGAGCAGGATACTATCCATCACAGAGTTTTATGCCTGACAAGCTGAAGTCTGTTCATTTGACTCTTTAGCATCTACAACACTGTGGTAAACTTACTGGTTTTCTGAGCTGCAGTCAGAGGAGAGGTTTCAAATACTTCTGGAGGTTCCCTGAATTGACACAAGGGTAAACGAAATTTCAAACAAGACAAAAGTAAATATTTCCCCAAATTCCTGAACATACTGCAGTATTCTACGTTTTGCATTAAATTAACAGATTAGCAGAAGCCCAAAGTCTGATCTGAACTAATCAAGCACAACTGACAACTGCAGTAAAAACCCGTCTCCTAAATCAGCTTTATTCTTGTTGGTAGAGCTTAAAGGCCCCAGCTGAGAAGCCTGAGTGCACTAAAGACATTGTACAACCACACAGTAAGAGACAGTTCCTGCCTCAGAAGCCTTGCAGTCAAAATGGATGAAATACTGCCAAGCATAGCACTATTACTCTCTGATAGAAGGACTGAATTTAACTGACACACTCCCTAGCTCAAGGTCAGGGAAGGACTATGACAAAACTGGAAACTGAACAAAAATCTTCCGAGTCCCAGGCTAGTGCCTGAGCCAGAAGATGATCCTTCAAACCATGCAGAACACTGCCATTTGTTTTCGTATGAAGTGCTCTCTTTCATGCCAGTGGTTCTCCAGCACCTTTTCGTGTGCCATTCCATCTCTGCCACAGAGCATTACTCCTGTAGGTGTTCTGCTGGCAGCAGAGCAGGTATTAGAATAAGCCAAGTACATCTACCCTCTCTGTAAGCAGTTTTCAAAAGAGAAAGCTTTTGATAGCAATAACTTGCACCAACCAGTCCTGCAGTCCTTTTTTTTTTTTTTTCCCAAACAGAATCCTGTCTTTCCCCCTTCCATCCTTTTTCTTTGTTTTCTACAATCTTACAGTGCCAAAGTCTAGGCAAAGATGAAATATTTGGGGCAAGTTTTCAAAACAACAAACAAAAAAGAAGCAGTGATAAGTAGTTGTTGTAAATAGATTTTACTATGTGATTGTCTTCTGCTGAAATCTTTCTTCTCCAAAACACAAAACCAGAGCAAGATAAAGCAAAGGTATTGTTTAAAATCAAATTTATATCCTTCTCATTCTGATCAGCTTTTAGGTGGTACATCTGTCCAGATAGTGAACATAGAGTTTACCTTTATTATTAATATGCTAAAAAGGCATAATTGGCTGCCAGAACCAGTTGCCCCCCCCGCCCCCCAAAAAAAGGCTGATGTTATCAGAGAAAAAAATTAGGGCCATTTAATCCTGTCTGTCTTCCGTATTCCCTCCTGCTTTGGCAGTGCTTTACATGGTCCTTTCCCTAGAAATATTAATGAATTCTTGGAAGTGTAAGATATACAGTATGAATTCAAGAATAACGCAGCATATAGCTTCTTGAAATCAATACTGAAATTCACAGCGTTACTTCCATTTAAAAACATGGGCAACTGTGAAATAGTATTTCCTAATCAAATATTAAATCATCCACTTTTTCTCATAAGGAAGGGACAGATGTTTGTTCAAAACAAGTCTAGTGGCAACTAGCAGAGATAAGAGGAGCATTGCTTAAAGAATTTTTGGGGAGGCTGAAGTAATGAATTTAATTGACTTGTCTGCATGCCTAACAAATATTTATCTTCCTCTCTCATAATTGCCGTAGCAGGCTTTCTGTGTACGAAGGAAAGCCTCAGAAGTGGATATAGGGAATCTTGACAGGGACAAGTTTTATTAAATAAGAATAAAAGAGAATGCGCTTCAGTTGTTTCTAGACTCCTTATTTGTTGTGGGGAGCCATGTCTAAAAGGAACATTTTGTGAGTGGGAGCAATCTTGAAAAATGAGATTATATTATTTATATTAAATCTGTATTTACAGGCAAAGTGATTTGCTTGCTTTTCTTATATATGATTTAGGAAGAAAGGGGAGAGGTTTTTAGAGGTAATTGAAAATAACTGATCCAGCAGCTATGTGTGGTGCCAGGGAAAAGGTATTAATGCATTAGTATTATCAGAAGGAGCCATGGAAGCCAGAGAAAATATTGGTCATCCCATCGCTAGTTGGTCATCCCACTAGTGACACTGTTACATCAGGGACGACGCCTTTCATGAAAGCATGGATGGCGGCAGGGAGGGGAAGCAGTGCAGTCACTAAATGCACTGACAGTCGAGGGAAATATGAACGTGGGATATGTACTGACGGCAAGTCCAGAACTTTGTTGCTTCAGAAATGTCAGGTTAGAAATCTGTGTCTAATTAATCAGGATAGAATATGCAAGTGCACTACTTGCAGCTAAGATTGTGGTAAAATCCCAGTTGTAGATTAAACACAGAGGCAATAAAATAAGACCAGTCAGGATCTGGTTAGGTCACCCTTCACAGCAACAAAGTACAAATAGACATTAACTTTGTGGATTTGATCATAAAATTTAATTTGAATTCTGGTTGTAAACAGAAAAGCAGTGGTCCATGTTTTGGATCTCTGCTTTAACCCAGCAAGGAGCCCTGAATTTAGTAAAAGACAGCATTACCCTTCCTGAGATTTTTTTCTAGACTTTTGTAGACCTGTCTGTCACCCAGTGTCCCACCCCCCTTCTGCAAAGCAACTGGAAGCCTTTTAGCTTTTGCCATTTGTTAGATTTTAAGCATCCAGGCCATAGCATACGCAACCAATCTTTCAAGGTAATTGTGATGGTGAACAGTCAGTTACCAACTTGTAAATTATACAGCCCCTTTTATACACAATAAATTCTGAGAACGTTTCAGAAACATGAAGTCCAGCCATGGAGCACTCTCAGACAGAAACAAGGACGAAACCCATTGTGTAAATCGATTTCTGTAAATACATCCCATCCATCCCCTTCAGCATAGTGTCCCAAGCAGCCCTGATGGGACTACTTCATTTACTTTTGCCAGATCCCAGGAAGCAGGTCACAGGGTCCAGCCCTGTCCATCAGCATGACTGGAGGGAAATGTGACAACAAGGTTCAGCTGCATCCCAATGTGAGTGCTGACTGGCCTTTCTACCAGGCAACGTCAGAGAGATTCAGCTCAGTGACCTGGGAAAATAAGCAGTAGTCCTGGCTCTCTGCCAGCAGTGGGAGAGATAATGCATATAGGATTTTGGTGAAGCATGAAGAAAACTAGCTGCATGCCAATCAGCCATTTTGACACCTTGGTCTATTATCTATTACCCTATCTGAAAGAATGAAGAGGAATTCTTTTCTATGCTGTCTCTCCCCACTTCTAGTATGCTAATGTGAAAGCTTGGTGCATCCTTATTTGCTTATTTTAAAAAATGGGAGAGGAAAGGAAGAGAAAGCCGAAATCTGACAATTTTAAGTCAGTGATAGCCCCAATAACTTGTTTCATCTGGTCTTTCTACACCCTTACCTTGCTCCTGTCTGTATATATGTTGTCAGTGATATGGTATCAAAGCACATGATTAACAATACCAAAAATAAAGTAAGATTAAGGATTGGTTGATATTGTTGTTCTCCATCCATGTGATAAAGCTTGGTGAGACATATTAGTGACTAGTAAAAGCATAGATGTTGGCACTGTTATGTACAAAATAAAAGTATTCCCACACAAGAAGAGGAACTTAGGGCAATTCATAGCTGTAAATTCAAATGGATAGTTTGAAGTTTGTACACCAGTTTCCTCTTCCAAAACACTGAGCATTGTGGTGCCTCAGTGTGAAATGTCTTGCACCTGAGTGTAAACTCTGTAGAAAGCAAGCAATTGAAGATGGGCCCTGTACCAACTTGAAGACCAAGAGGGAAAGTAGCTAAGGTCAGCCCACACAGTGTGCAGCCTTCTGAAGCCTAAGCAACAAGAAATCATGGGGGTAAAAGGCAAGGAGGAAGTCTTTGCCTAGGGCTCTAGAAAGCACCAGTACCTGCTGAGGTCTACCTGCAAGCTGCTGTGATTGCAGTAATTGCCAGTATCTAGATCCTTTCCTGCATGGAGATGGTTGAAGTTCACCTCTGCCTTTCAAAATGTAGACGTGGAAGAAGGCTGCTGATAGTAGCACCAAATTTTATGTAAAAGTAAGGATGCTTGTCTGATGGATGTTGCTACCAAAGGTCCAGATGTGAATGATGGGTATATCAGCATTTTTTCATCAGGGGTTTGCTCTTGATTTTAATTTGAACTAAGTTTAAGTTAGCTGGTAACTTGCCAACATAAACTTAAAAATACTAAACATTGTATTCTTTTTTTGTGCCACGGTATTGTTTCAGCAGGAGAGGTAGTGGCTGTCCTCAGACAGAACAGACACTCTCCCCTCTACTGCTGAAGAACTGACCTTCACGTTTCTGTGCTGTTCATTATATTTTAGTCTACGATTTCCACTCCTCTCTGTTGCCGTTTGTGTTATGACCAAGGATTCCGTTACTCTGGCCTTCCTCTCCTTCCAAGCAGCAGCTGGTTCATAATCAGTCTCTTTTTAAACTTTGGTGAGAAGAGGTGGGTAAGCTGCCTCCAGAGTGATTTGCTGTTTAGAAGTGGCTTTTGGAGAGCTGCTCTGAGGAAATCAGTAGCAATCCTAAGCCAAGTATGATATCTCGGCTCTTCCGAATTGAAGCCTACTTAAGTCAAAATATACCATCTTTTTCACATGCTACTGCTTTTTGACCATTTTAGTAATATGTTTCCTCCTCCCATGTGTATCTGGTGTTTCATTTGCTTTTGTTGTGGGTTGTTGCTGTATATCTGATCTGCAAATATCAACTGAATTTGTGGTTTTTAAGCCACTGGCTGAGTGATGCCTTTCTCAGCAATATTCTCCAGGATCTCAGTGTTTTCATTGTGTCTTATTTTAGTAAACGGCTTCTAGTTTAGTTCAGTCACTTTTGACAAGATGGGATAGTAGCTGCAGTAATTATTTCATTTATTTTAACATAAAGATGTAAAAGAAAAAAGGCCTAGTTTCAACCAATTTTTGAATCTTAAGAGGGCATCAATAATCTTCATCTTAATTTTAACAAGAGACTAACAGAATCATCAAAATGTGCACATTGTTAAGCATGATGTTTCGTGATTACAGATTACTACAACCTTTCTTCTCACTGCTTTCCTTCTCATTTGCTGAAGGATTCCTCTCCTTCCTAAAACTAATCCGAAATCACGCAAAATGAAATAGGTTTCTGTGCAAACAATTCCTTTGAGAACAATGGACAATTCATAGGAGGATGGGTATATCCTTCTGGACAAATTGTCCAACAGTGCGATGAACAGGTTCACGCTACACTGGTGATGAACTGGCTCAATGGCAGAGCTCAAAGGATCGTAATGAATGGGGTTACATCTGGCTGGCAGCTGGTCACCAGCAGTGTTTCCCAGGGCTCAATTCTAGGGCCAGTCCTGTTCAACATTTTTATCAATGATCTGGATGCAGTTATGGAGCGCATCCTCAGCAAGTTTGCTGATGATACTAAACTGGGAGCTGGTGTTGACTCTCTGGAGGGGGGAGAGGCCTTGCAGAGGGATCTAGATAGATTGGAGCATTGGGCAATAATCTATGGCATGAAATTCAACAAGGGTAAATGCCAGGTGCTGTTCCTGGGACAGAGTAATGCCGGACACAGGTACAGACTGGGACATGAGTGGCTGGAAAGCAGCTGTGCAGAGGGGATCTGGGGGTCCTGGTTGACAGCAGGCTCAACAAGAGCTAGCAGTGTGCCCTGGCAGCCAAGAGGGCAAACTGTATTCTGGTGTACATTAAACACAGCGTATGTAGTCAGGCAGTCAAAAGAGGTGATTCTCCCTCTATATCTAGTGTTGGTGCAGCCTCACCTTGAATATTGCATGCAGTTCTGGGCTCCACAATATGAAAAGGCTGTTAAGGTTCTTGAAAGCATCTAGAGAAGGGCAACAGAGCTGGTAAAAGGGCTGGGAAGCATGTCCTGTGAGGAGAGGCTGAGGACACTTGGTTTGTCTAGCCTGGAGAAGAGAATGCTCAGAGGTGACCTCCCTGCTCTCTGCAACTTGCTGAGGAGGCGAAGTCCAGAAGGAGGTTCCGGTCTCTGCTCCCTTGTTACAGATGACAGGACATGCAGGAATGGCAAAAAACTGCAGCAGGGGAGGTTCAGAGTGGGCATTTACCATGAGGGTGGTCAAACACTGGAACAGGCTTCCTAGCAAGGTGGGTGATGCCCCATGCCTGTCAGTGTTCAAGAGGCATTTGGTCCTCAACAATATGCTTTAACTTTTGGTTAGCCCCAAAGAGGTCAGTTAGTTGGACTAGATGATCATTGAAGGTCACTTCCAACTGAACTATTCTATTCTATTCTATTCTATTCTATTCTATTCTATTCTATTCCATTCCATTCCATTCCATTCCATTCATGTCCTTCAGGGCTTGGACTACGTATCTTGCAGTAATTGAAGTCCAGACAGATTATTCATTAATGAATAATCTGAGTAGTAATGAGTAGTAAACCACCAGGGGAAATTTTTGTGGGATAAGGGTCTAAAGTATAAGTTCTTTGAGACAAGGCCTGTTTCTTCTCATATCTTCCATATCTTCTGCTTGTTTTGGTTGTGCATACATAAAGACACTTTGTATAATTCGCCACATGATTTTTTTCAGGCTTTTGCTAGCAAATGGTCTGTAATGTGCCTTATGCTGGTTTGCTTTTTAAAAAATAAATATTTTGAACTGACTTTGATCTCATTCACTTAACTGTTTTGAACAAAATGTTACTAGGATATTTAGGACACAGATTTACTGTCTGTGCATGCTGTCTGTAATGACCCAGTAGACCAGAACATCTTCAGAAGAGCTGTCACAATCTATCAAGTCAATGATCTGTGAAATATAAATTCTCTATGGAAGTTGTTATGGGCCATTAAGTAAATAATAATACCTATTTTATAAACTCTATATTAACTTTATATTTATTGCAAAAGATCAAATTGATATGATAAAATAAAAACATGCCTGAGCCACCAACTAAAACCTAAACCTCTCTGATAGTGAAAAAATTATCACATTTTGTTACATATATTCTTTTTATAAGTCTGTAGTGTAAAATAGTGTACAATTAGTGTAAAATTCCAAAGTACCCAAACAACATTTTTTCATAGCATTTTCAGTCTAGTTTTGAGAGTCAAGTCTTTGACTAAGCTAGCACAGATAAGTTAAAAGAGTCTCTTCCACTGGGCTGAAGGAGAAATTTCTTGAAATGTGCACAAAATTCCAAAGTACAGCAATCAACAAAAGTAATTGCACTGAATTCTCTCTGAGTTCCCCAGAAGGCATTAATTTTGAGAGTTCCAGTCCAAATGCTATATTGGAGGGCTTCAAAATATTTAATGTGGTTTTCCCCCAGAGATACAGGGTAGGACTCTGATCTCCATTTCAGAGAGGGGGAATCTGAAGCACAGAAGTTAGGATTCATCTCTCCTAATAGTAATAATCTAAAAATTAGGCACTGAGCCAAATGGACTCTCTTTATAGTCTTGTAAGGAGAGAAACATCTCCATTGACAGGATTCAGCCTAACAGGTGTCTGTTGAGAAGTGTGCTGGAGTTGACAAAGCTTGTCTCCAGTCTGTTCCTCCAGGATGCCTTGCCAGTAAATTGGTTTGAACTGGTGGCTGCTTCCTTGGCAAAGCAAATTGCTTTGATCCAGAAGGACTCCAAGTACAACTCAGCACATAACCAAGGTTGAAATTCTGACACCTGAGCTCACAGGCAAGGTCTTCAGACAAGCATTACAGTGCATGGAAGGCTCAGGGTGTTTGGGGTCATTCTACCACTGTCTGCTGATAAGCAGAAGTCAGTGTGGTGAGTGCCACCCAGTATTTATCTGAGGTAATATAAATCTTGAGTAAACAAATAAGCTGACTATACCAGGTTGCATGATCTAACTAAGCTATTCAAAAGTAGTATTTTTAATAGTAGGCTTTTTTTTTTTTTTTGGTAACATTTTTTTTTCCTTTGTTGGCTATAGAGAGTCCAAGTTTGATTCAGATGTCAGAAACCTGTATTGGGTGGGATGGGGTTGGGAGGGTCATCAGAGGATCCAACTAAATTTGAAGCAACTGTAAGAAAGGTTAAGGGAAAAATAGGCAAAGCAAACACTAACAGATTACTAGATTCAGCTGGTATTAGCAGTTTAAGGCAACTGCCAGATGAATTAGCTGAGTTACTATTAGTACTGGGAAGTCTTAAAATTTCTTTGTGACCCAAAATCCAAAGAATAACAAATATACCAGGTTTTGCAGCAGTGTAGGGGCCCTTAAACTTGATCGTTTTCCCAGGCTAGTTAGTGGAAACTATAAATGATGCATATAAACATGGAAAAACTTGACCTACTTGGGATGAGGCATCATGACTTCTTTAAAGGGAAGTTCTGCTTTAAAAAACTCAGTCTCCTTTGAAGGGGCTAGCAAACATGCATAAGTATGATCTTACTAATACAGCCTACTTTAACTTTCGAAAGGTTTTTGACAAAGGCTTTTAAAGAACCTAAGCTGTCATTAGGTAAGAGAAATTATCATGGATAAATAATTGGTTAAATATGGGAATGGAGTCCAGGAGAAAATGGTCAGTGGCGTTCAGCAATGCTGTCTGTTGAGACCTATGTTGCTCAACATATTCGTAGAAGATAGAAAAAGAGATAAGCAGTGGTGACAATACAAAGTTAAAAATGTTAGCACAAGAGTAAACAAGAATTGCAGAAGGATTTTGCAAGATGGAGAGACTGGGCAATAAAATCATAGATTAAATTCAATGTAAAATGTGAAGGAATATACTGGGGAAAGACAGTCAAGATTCACATATAAAGTGGTGGACTCCGAGCTGACCATTCAGGAGTGAGATCTAAGGTGATACCTATAGAAAAGTAGGCATTTTTCATACTGTGTAGATATTTTGTTATATAGTAAATTCTTTTTGTAGCCTTTCCATGAACATATCAGATGGCACAGCCAGTTTGAAAAATAAATCGTCACGTCTTTCCATCCACAGTTGATAATTACCAGCATGTAACTTGGATTCTGTTTAGAACATGACTGATTACAACTAAAATTGTATAGTATGAGTCATCAGTTGATAATTAGATCTCCCCCATCGTACAGTACCTAAGTCATGTCACCATAATCTATAATGATAAAGGAAAGAATGACTGATTTCATGCTTTTGGCAAGCAGAAGCTACAGTTTTCTAATATAGTTATAATAAGGAAATTGATAGGTTTCTCTTGTATTGACTTCCATCTTTGTACACCTTTCATTCAAACATATGCATTCTTGCTCTCTTTTAATTGTTTTCTTTATTTGTTTTCTGATTTTCCTTCAAATTCATGTCTTACACTTATATTTCTCACTAGCAAAGAAAGACAAATGAGATTCAAAAAGGGAGCTATGGCTTCATTACGGACAGATTTTTTTTAAAGACTTATCAAGACAATGCCAGAAACTATACATGATTGCAAGTATTGCACTAAGAGGAGCAACTGCTGTAGGTGCTGTGTTGAAATAAGGCTGGAAAATGTTAAGGGAAGATGTGCTATCTTAACAGAATCTGGATCCAGATCTTGATTAGTGAAAAGTACAGATGAATTTAACTCTTGGGTTTTGGCTTCAAGCATTGATTGTCAGATTACATGGTTCTGCATTTGTTTCTGAGAAGTGGAGTGGGAATTGCGACCATAATCCTGTAAGCATTTTGATGCATATTTATCTTAGTATGTTCTTTTTATCTCATTAGCGTAATAAAATATTTCAAATAATTAAAAGATAGACATCTATTTGGGTGCAAATTTTGTAGGTAATCCTGTCTGTATTAGTAGTGAAATAGCTAAATGATATCAGTGTATTGAAATACTTCGGCAGCAGAAGCAATGAGAATTGAACAGATGAATACTTAACATCATAATCAACTGTGTAGCGTCTGCATGATGTAATCAATATGCAAAGATTTTGTACTTCTATAAGAATGAATAAAGATGACCAAGGAGGTCACTTTCACTCCTACATTCCTAGGCTTACTAAGAAACAAATTTCATCTCCCTGCATCAGTCTTAATCCTGATCCACATATGAGTCCAGTGGGTCTGCTCTAAGTAGCAAATATAAGCACATGTGTGACTGCCTGGAAGAAAGAATTCTTTGTGTTTGATGATACAATTCTCTGATCTGGTTGCAGATTGGAAGGAATATTAAGGATCCCTTTACATCTGACAGCTATCAGAAACGGAGAGCTTAAATGCAGAGTCAGGGGTTTTGAAGGATGCAAAGTTTATTTTCATAACCTTCAACTATAATCCCAATACAAACTTAAAAGATGTTTCTGCACATTATTAATACTTTAATCATTCCCAAATGCAAATCAAGATGCATAATTTTTCCATAAATCAACACAGTTATACATTTTATGAAACTGTATGTTCAATGTTATTCTCTGGAAAAACTAATTAAAATTGTCAGTTGATACAAGTTAATGAATGATACTATTTCCCATGTAACACTTTATATAAAATATTTAGAAACTGAAACTAGTACAACAAATATATTGAGGAAATCCACAGGTCAGAGTTTAGGTTGTTCTGTAATGATGAAATATTTGTTCCTTTTATGTAAATGTGAGTAATATATGAATAATATATGTTTTTATGTAGGCAATGTAAAATTTATGACGTCCTTTAATATTCACTGCTTGGGTTTTAAGTACTTTGCTCTGCAAATGATGCAATAGGTAAGTACATCTGTGTCATTTAACAGCCTGAGTAAATTGTGTTAGGGCTGTAGTCATCTACAAAGTTTAGAACTGTTTTAAAGACCTGCAAAGATTTGGCGTGGGGGAAACTTAAATCTGGTGATTTGTTTGGGATGTTTTGGGACTCTTACGAAAAACTCCCTAAAGAGCCTCACACTTGAAATTATCGAAAGATAACATGTATTCCGCTAGTATTAGTGATTTCCTTTATATTTCTAACACCTACATGAAGATGTGAAGATCTGTTTGTGTGTTTTCTGAGGTTCCTCCTACTGGTTTAGTGCTTCAGGGCTGCTGCAAGCAGCTTCCTCTGTTCTATCACCTAGTCAAAGGCAAAGCAAATTCTTCCTCCTTGGGCTGGTACAGTGTGTCTCACTGGGTATTATTTTAAGACGTGCACTGAAGAAAATGGAGACTTTCTCAAGAAGGTGATGGTTTGAAGGTTTTCTGGCTTACGATGTAACAGGTTAGTGGTGGAGTGCAGGCATCTAGTCCAAATCAGAGACTAACGTGAAAAGAGAAGGAGATGGAAAGCATATTCTCTGCCAATGTTTTCTTCCCAGTAAGGAAGGCCTCTAGGGCTAGCCCTTTCTTTGTAACAGGCTTTGAATGAATGAATTAAACTTGTAGCTACTCAAACGGGAAAGCCACTGGACTCCCTGTGAACTCTCCCAGACCTAGTACTGCAAGCCCTGACAGCAGGGCGTGGAGTGGCTCAGCCCCTGTAACAATCCCTTTTCCCCTCCTTTTTCCGAATAAGAAAGTGGTTGCTTCCTTGAAAGCTAATGTATCCTTTCCATAGGTCTTTAAGAAACAGCCTAAGTGAGTAATGGTTGTGAAGCAAAGAAGCACCTTTAGAGTGCTTTAAATCTGACCTCTGTCAGACTAACAGGGGAATCCACAGAACCCAGTTCATCTAACAGGGCAAATTTAGTCCAAAATGGACTTTTCCATGAGGAGAGGTCTTTGTTCTTGTTACCTTGAAGATGACAATAGCATCTAGCTTTCACCTGCAGATCTTGAAGGGCTTTACAAAAGAAGCAGGCATCACAATCCTCTTTTTTGGATGCACATGAAGCTTTAGGAGTGGGATGGCTTTAGGGGAGTGTAAGACCAGCATTAGAGACAGGAATAGAGAGACAGACTATAACAGATTTTGTGGTCACTGTGAACACTTGAATGTGGTTCTGAAAGTTGTCTGAGACACACCTTGTTTCCTTTCTGAGTTTTGCTTCTCCTGAAAGCAGAGTTTTGAACGCTGAACAACTGGGCTATTTGTAACCCATTGGAAATAATGGATGCAGTTTGTAAGTCCTTAATCATTCAGTGGATCACTGCTTAAAGTTACTCACCAGGGTGCCATGTGGGCTGCCTAACAGGAAGAGATCTGGGGGTTCCTCACGCTTATGAAGTCAGTGTAAGTTATGCGCTTATAGTTCTCATCTCACTGAAACAGTCCTTGTTAGCCAGCTTTTGTCAGGCTGAGCACAACTTCATTTTTTTTGCTTCCTTCTTGTATTCACATTGCCAGATGGTACTAAAAAGGAAAAAGAGTAAATGAATCACTCTCTCTAATAATTTTCTCTGTTGGCCCTGCCACTGCATGCCTGCTTCATCTGGATGCGTGTTCCCACGTGGGTGCTGGCAATCTCCAAACTTTTTCAGACTGACCTCCCTTTCAGCCTGGCTTTACCGGCCCTGGATTCTACAAAACTCCTCTGTCCAGAGGTCCACACGTTTATGCTGTAAATAAAATCAATGGCTTAAAAATTTCTCCTGTGTTTTTCTCCCATGCAAGCCTTGGTGAGATATCTGACTTATTTAAGCACCTGCTCCTGATTGAGGCATGCTAAACTTCCTCTGGTTTTAAGTGCTGTGAATTCTAAGGGGATGAGTCGTTTTTCACGCAGCCATGGGCAGGGGGGAGACCAACATCTGAACACTATCACAGAGATACTGAACAGTGCCTCTGTTGTTAGACAGAATGGCTAGCTATTGCTGTGTAATAGGAACCATGTTTGATGGCTTTCTCATATTCTTAAGATTTACAGTTGGAGTGATGATAAAACTTGCATGTATAAATTTAAGCCAAACAGATATCCTTTTTGCAGCATCTTTTAATTCTCTTGGTGTTATTTTGTTCTTGTTATAGGTGTGGAAATACCAAAGTTGATACAAGGTGCAAAATTAAAACAATAACAACAAGACCCTCTTAATTCCCTGAGCACCGAAGCAATAAAAGTTGCATGTCAAGAGGAATTGAATAAACCAGGCTGTACCCATTAACCTCCAGAAAGCACATCTCATAGCCACTTGTAATAACAACCACAAAGCTGAAAGCAGAATTCAAAATCAGCATATGAGACTAATCCTGCTCCCCAAGAACAAAGCAGAAGTGTCTCAGGTACTTGAGCTGAAACCTGCATCACAGTAGAATACAAAACTACCAGAAAAATCCAATCTGTCCTACTCCATCATTGTTCTACCATCCTCACATGATAAAGATACAAATCCAATACTTCTTACAAAGTATTTCTTAAGTCTTAAGTCCTTGACATCACAGCCTCTCAGCCTAAAACGTAGTAGTACTGTTTCTTTGGTTTTTCTTCCTTAGCAGAATGCAGTCATTTGGGAAAGGGTGATTTCCCCGTTCATTACTGCTTGCTGTTTGCCTGTTACTGGGGTCTGGAAGTCCCAGCAAAGACTGACCGCAGCCAGCAATCCATGTTGTGCACGTGTTGCACAGTTGTGAGATTCTTGTTTTAATGAACTTGTATTTTCTTGTGTGATTCCCGCTTTAACTAATTTGTATGCTCTGAGTAGAAGAAAGCAAAAAAGATGATATCCCAATTTCACAGAGTTCAAAGGGCTGAATCTGAAACTAGAGCCCTTAATTCTAGTCACTTCAAGATGATCGTCCCTACCCAAGTTTTTAGCCTCTTGGTTCAGCCAACAGTTTCTCTGATGTCTTAGTTGCCTGCAGCTCCCTGGTTAACAAGGTCAGTCTCCTTTGGAAGCACACTGGGGTGTGTGGGGAGGGGATGTTCAAACTGTTGTATGCGTGGGTCTGCGTTCCTGTTCCATCTGAGTGTTAAGCCTTTGATAAGAATGCTTCAGCTTGGGGATGTCTAGAGGAAGAAGATGATCTGCAATATTCAGCAACCTTATTGACGTTTTTCTGACACTTGCTGTTAAAACATATTAGGCTCAATATGTATATACCTCATTTTCAACCCCTTCTCACATGTTCACTCAATAAGAGTTTCCAGCCTATTCTACTTTTATGTGCTGTTACTAGCTGTAAATCTTTTAACTGTTTCAGTGATAGTCAAGGAATTTGATCAAAGATTTCTGCTGGTGTCTGCTAAAGCGAAAGACCTCATTTACCAGGCAAGGTACTAGATTCCATTCTTTTGCTCTTTATGGCAGTATATAATGTGCTGTTTTAACAACTGCTCTGGACAAGATATGTTGTTTTGAGACTTTTGAAGTAGAGCTGAGCAACTTTGCCAGCCCTGACATGGTAGTTTCCCGAGTAGTAGATAAGACGAGACTGAGAGCTCTATGCTGTTCCCGTTATCTCCTCTTGTATCCATGCTGTGTACTGGCAGCTGTCCGGCTGCATTTGCAGACCTGCTGCCAGACTCAATGCAGCTCCTCTAATACCTTCTTAGACCGCAGTGGCTGATTGAGCCCAGGGTCATTTAGCTAAAACATGCTAAGAAGTAGGAAAAAGCCAGCTGTTTTCCGGCTCTGTTACAAGTGTTTCCTGCTCTTTAGGTAGCTGTCAGCTCCCCCCACCCCCGCGACATTCCCCTTGTATTTTTGTTTGCTTTAAAAACAACAGCTTGACTCAGTTGCATTCAGCTGCAGTGTGCTAATGCATGGAAGTGACAAATAATGTCTAATGTGTTCTTTATTGTGTGTATTCTTCTTTGAAAAGATGAACGCAAGATAGTTTGAATATTGTATGAGATCAGGCACCAAACTCAGAAAAACAGAGGGCATTTTCCTCTCTAAAATTCAAAGAGGAGACAGTTCAGAAAGCAAGTCTTATGCAAGTGTGGGAGAAGGAAAGAATGGGAAGTGGACTGGAATTAAATTTAGCCTTAAAGTGAAGTACTCAAATTGATCATCCTCTTCTCTTTCTTTCCCCACACCTGATGGATTTCTTTCTTCACAATGACAGTTTTAAAGCTGCTGCTGCTGTAAAAGCTGAAACAAACAGCAGAGAGCAGTACCGAGCTACTTGTCTCTGATGGAAATTGTGCCGTAAGGACAACTGGTCTACAGAAGAAGCAGAGATCCAAAACGCGATGCTAATTGTCCTCTCCAGTTTAGAAACTGTTCTGATTGTCTTCCCTTTGCATAATTGGGCATACAGACGAAAAGAAGAGCCGAGGCAATGGAACAGCTTGTCAACAGTCTCCTCGCACTCCTGGGCTACTTCCTTTTGGGGTAGAATCAGGCTTTGCTTTTCATCAGATTGTTACTTGGTAAAAGCTTTCAGAACAGAAAGGAGGTGAAAAAAAAGCTAAAAGGAGAAGGAATAGAGTGAAAGAGGGGGGAAAAAAGGAAGGTGTATTTTAATTCAAAGGATAAATTGTCACTTATGGAGTCCTTTCTTTCTTTCTTTCTTTTTCTTTCTTTCTTTCTTTCTTTCTTTCTTTCTTTCTTTCTTTCTTTCTTTCTTTCTTTCTTTCTTTCTTTCTTTCTTTCTTTCTGTCTTTCTTTCTTTCTTTTTCTTTCTTTCTTTCTTTCTTTCTTTCTTTCTTTCTTTCTTTCTTTCTTTCTTTCTTTCTTTCTTTCTTTTTCTTTCTTTCTTTCTCTCTTTCTTTCTTTCTTTCTTTCTTTCTCTCTCTCCATTTTAATGGGAAGTAATCAACAAATGTCATTAACTGATGAAGCTCTCTTCTTTAAGATCAAGGCATTTTTTAAGTGGAATTGCTGAACAGTGTAATTTTTTTCTTTTTCTTTTTTTTTTTTTAAACAAGAGTTTTGTTTTTCATTAATGAAATAAAAATCTCCAGGGGAGGAGACCATATAGAATGAATTATGTATTCCAGATTTCGTAGAAATGATTTAGTGCTAGCACATGCTTTGTGCTTCAGATGGAATAATGAATCTTGGGTGATTTAGTTCAAATGGTGTTTGGGACCATGTCTGCTTTCCAGGAGTGGGAGGAGGGCTGTTCATCAGAAGCGATAGCTATTTTGGTTGTATTTATTTCTTACCTCCCCTCAGTATTCTGTCTCTGTGTGTTCCCCCTGTACTATATAGCATCACAGATACAGAAACAGGAAAATAAGATGCTTGTATTTTGCTTGTCTACATTGCATTTGCTCCACAGATGAACTATTTCCCATGAGAAATTATTTTTCACAACTCCCTTAGCACACACTCCCAAACTCACTGGCTACCTTCCAGTGCCAAAATACATCTCAGGTTCAGGTATGTAATGAGCCTGGGTTTATACTGATTATGTCTGCAGGTTGTATAGTCCATTAGAGAAAACCTTCCAGACACCCAATATGATTTTAATGCTTTTTCCTGTAGTTAAAGAGAATAGAAAACTGCAAACAACTTGTGCCTTGTAAGCTCCAGCAGCCTCCTCTCGCTATCAGGTAGTTGAGGATTGTCCCTTTTTTTTTTTATTTTTTTTTGTGAGTGTGAACTTACCAGTCAGCTGTCTCTACATTGTTTATCTGGATGTTATGCTACTTACACTCTTATCTATGCATTAGAAAGGTAACGGTGATATATTTGTTAGAGTTTTGATGGGATTTGGTATAGATTTAAAAGATTTCTAAGACCTGTATTTATAGTAGATCCTGTTGAATGCAAACATGTAGGGAAGTGTCTGCCACGTTTTATTACAAACCTTTACAAGCTATCCTTTTACAAGTTATCAGTTTAATAGCTAAAATTACACACACTGAGACCTCATTAATCCTAGGATTGAGAGAAGGGCTAGTTACAGTAATCATCCCAGCTAAGGGCTCTGGATGTAGTTGGCATGAGAGTATCTTGGCTTTTATTCTGTACTAAAAGAGTGCTGCAACCTCCCCTATTGTGGCGGTGAAGGGTGAGGTGAAAAGAATTTTTCCAAAGTCAGGGAACAGTGGAGAAAAAACAGACTAGGAAATTTCTGGAATGTGTGGAGGATAACTTACTGTGACAGGTAGTGAGAAAGGAAGGAACCAACTAGAGAAGGTACCCCACTTGACAACTCTTTGTTAACAGGGAAGGTCTCATGGGTGATGTGATGGCTGGAGGCCATCTCGGGCACAGCAATCATGAGATGATAGAGTTCTCCATCTTTGGGGAAGCAAGGAGGGTGGCCAGCAGAACTGCTGCTTTGGATTTTTGGAGGGCAGAATTTGGCCTACTTAGGGACCTGGTTGACAGAGTCCTTTCGGATGTGGTTCTAAAGGGCAAAGTTGTCCAGGAAGGCTGGACATTCTTCAAGAATGAAACCATAAAAGCACAGGAGCAGGCCATCCCCATATACCGAAAGACAAGCCAGCGCAGAAGAAGACCAGCCTAGCCAAACAGCGAGCTTTGGCTAGAGCTCAGGAAGCAAAAGAGAGTTTATGACCTTTGGAAGAAGGGGCAGGCCACTCAGAAGGACTGTGAAGATGTTGTGAGCTCATGCAGGGAGAAAATTAGAAGGGTCAAAGCCCAGCTGGAGCTCAATCTAGCTACTGCCATTAAGGACAATAAAAAATGCTTTTATAAATACATAAACAAGAAAAGGAGGACTAAGGAGAATCTCCATCCTCTGTTGGATGTGGGGGGAAGCATAGTGATGACGGATGAAGAAAAGGCTGAGGTACTTTATGCCTTCTTTGCATCAGTCTATATTAGAAAGACTAATTGTTCTCAGGGTACCCAGCCCACTGAGCTGGAAGACGCAGACAGGGAGCAGAATGAAGCCCTCATAATCCAAGGGAAATAGTTAGCAACCTACTACACCACTTGAAAGCACACAGATCTGTGGGACCAGACAGGATCCACCCAAGGGTACTGAAGGAGTTGGCAGAAGTACTCGCCAAGCCACTTTCCACAATTTACCAGCAGTCCTGGCTAACTGGGGAGGTCCCAGTTGGCTGGAGGTTAGCGAATGTGATGCGCATTTACAAGAAGAGCAGGAAGGAGGACCCAGGGAACTAGAGGCCTGTTAGTCTGACTTTGGTGCCAGGAAAGGTTATGGAGCAGATCATCTTGAGTGCCATTATGCGGCACCTACAGGACAACCAGGCGATCAGGCCCAATCAACATGAGTTTATGAAAGGCAGGCCCTGCTTGACTAACCTGATCTCCTTCTATGATAAGATGACCCACTCAGTAGATGTGGGAAAGGCTGTGGATGTTGTCTGCCTAGACTTTAGTAAGACTTTTGACATGGTTTCCCACAGCATTCTCCTGGAGAAGCTGACCGCTCATGGCTTGGACAGGCATACTGTTCAGTGGGTTAAAAACTGGCTGGGTGTGTGGGCCCAAAGAGTCATGGTGAATGGAGTTAAATCTGGTTGCCGTCCAGTCACAAGTGGTGTTCCCCAGGGCTCTGTACTGGGGCCAGTTTTGTTCAACATTTTTGTCAACGGTGTTGATGAGGGGATCGAGTATACCCTCAGTAAGTTTGCAAATGACACCAAGTTGGGCAGGAGTGTCAATCTGCTTGAGGGTAGGAAGATTCTGCAGAGGGATCTGGATAGGCTAGATTGATGGGCCACATCCAGTTGTACGGCATTCAGCAAGGCTGAACGCCAGGTGCTACGTTTGAATCACAAGTCCAATACAGCAATATAGTCTGGGGGAAGAGTGGCTGGAAAGTTGCCCAGCAGAAAAGGACCTAGGGGTGCTGGGTGACAGCCAGCTGAGGATGAACCAGCAGTGCACCCAGGTGGCCAAGAAGTCCAATGCCATCCTGGCTCACATCAGAAGGAGTGTGGCCAGCAGAACTAGGGAAGTGGTTGTCCCCCTGTACTCGGCACTGGTGAGACTGCACCTTGAATACTGTGTTCAGTTTTGGGCCCCTCACTGTAAGAAGGATACTGAGGTACTGGAACATGTTCAGAGGACAGCAAAGAAGCTGGTGAAGAGACTGGATAATGTAAGGATTGGCTGAGAGAACTGGATTTGTTTAGTCTGGAGAAAAGGAGGCTGAGGGGAGACCTTATCTCTATCTATAACTACCTGAAAGGAGGTTGCAGCGAGGAGGGTGTTGGTCCTCATGTGACAAGTGACAGGATATGAGGAATCAGCCTCAAGTTGTGCAAGGGGAGGTTTAGATTGGACATTAGGAAGAATTTCTTCATAGAGGGAGTGGTCAAGTATTGGAACGGGCTGCCCAGAGATGTGGTGGAGTTGCCATCTCTGGAGATATTTAAGAAACGTGTGGCTGTGGCTCTAAGGGGCATGGTTTTGTGGTGGGCTTGATCTTATGGGTCCTTTCCAACCTAAATGATTCTGTGATTCTATGAAAGTCTGCAAGCAGACAGGAAAACTGATTCATAGGGGCTTGATGTCTCCCATTCATATCCACAAATAGTATCCAAATCTCTTTGGTTGGCTCTTCCGTCATTCCAGTAATGCCTCTGCAGAAGCAGGTCCTGTCCGTAACAAAGGAGAAAGCCACTTTGTTTTCTTACCTATACATAGGCTGTGCATATGCCCTTCCATGGCATTTCCATCTTGGCCAGTCCGGTCTGACAGTTCAATGGCATTCTTGCTAAGCACTGCTGAGAGGCTTAGTTAGGTAACTTGCTTTCACCTTGCTTTGTAGCCATGTGTTCTTTTGATACTCTGTGGTGCCAATTTCTTACCTAAATCCAACAGCCATAATCTCCAGCATGAAACAAAATAAGAGAACTTGTTTTATTCAGCTAAAACTCAATACCTGCAGAACAAGCTATGTGAGTTTAACCCTGGTTTGTATTTAAACTAGTACCATGTCCTGCCTTATTCAATTTCAGAAAGGTCAACATATATTTCCCCAGGATCCACAGAGTAGAACAACTGCCACCTGCTCATTAAACAAACCACTGATGTTTATGAACATTACGTTTATAAGCTGAGTTTTTATACTATACATATGGTCAGGGAAATGAACGACAAAAGAAGCTGCTTGTAATACTGCATCTATTTAAGCCTGTAAAAATCAGCAAGGTTTTACTTAGACACAATATGTGCCATCTCTCCTGTGCTTCTGTAGCAATAAGAAATACATTTAGGCATTTTGAAAACTCATGGCCTAAAAATCAAAAATAGAGGAGCTTTTGGTGTTTTTGTTTGTTTGTTTGTTTGTTTGTTTTTAGTTTTTGAAAATCTTCTTGGGGATTTTTCTGTAAGTGAAGTGTAATGTTCTCTGAGCATCACCACTTGATCTCCAAAGCGGTTTCATGTAACAAACAATAACTTTCTTGAAATGCAGAAGAAATATCTTGGGCAAACTTAAACAGGTATAAAAGGCAAGCCTCTAAGGAAGATTAACCTCTGCTCCAAGAAAAGACTAGGAACCTGAGAGCATCCCAATTATAGGTATAGGAGTATATGAAGAAGCAAGTTGTGTATTCTAAATAAGACCAAGCTGGGAAGAAATATATGCAAATATTGGAAAGAATTGTTTTGAGAGAATAACAGAATTTTACTGAACTGATATGGGAACACTTCGGGTTGATTTTCCCACTGTCTTTTTTAATACAAGGGCTAGGATATGCTTGGTAAACATTTCTTCTGAATAATGTTTGTTCTCTCTTTATGATTGGGTTTCTCTGAGCTTCCAGGATCTTGCCTGAGAGTAGGGAAGCGTCTCTGCCACACCGTAAAAATTATTGCTGTGTGCTCAGTCACCATTACCTCATTACCTGACTTTCTCACTGGTCATTTGTTTCGCTTTGGCAATATGTATATTCTGGTATAAGACAGAAACAACAAAACCCAAAATGGTCAACATTTCTTCAGCTGTCACTCTCTTGTAATGCTGCCAGAGGCCATATTTTATAAGGCCAGCAGTCTGACCAGCTCAGGATCCTGTCTCCATCACTCATCAACCATTGATGAGTAGGACAGACGCTACTTCCCTGGTAAACTCTCTATACAGCCCTCTGTGTCTTGATTTCTTTCTCTATAGCAAGTATATCTGTGATGAGAAAAAGAAGTGGTGTCATACCGCAATGCCTACGGCAAACTACCAGCAGCAATTTTCAAGTTGTTTGAACAGTGGTCCCGTTAACAAGGTACAGAGAGACAACAAAATCCTGCCCCTAGAGCCCTCACTTTCTTGTTGGAGATAGTAGACAAAGGGAATCTCAGACCTAGAAATACCCAACCTACAGTATCCTTCTTTGTAGTAAATCACAGCATCTTTCTTTGTTGATGTAAACTGGTTGAACAATGTCTCCATCATTAAAAGGTAAAGAAAAGTAAAGACATTATGAGAATGCAGTGTACATTGTCCAAGAAGCAGTCATTGTTCAAGAAGCCTTGTTCAGCAGTGTTGGTGCTCTTCCTTTTTCATGTAAAGTAAGAGAGTTTTGCACTGGCCAGTATAAGTTAGCTTAAAACACTGTATCTCTGTGAGTAGAGTAGTGAAGGGGTAATTCATCAACCTCGCTGGCTTGGTTGCTTTGTATCTTTGAGGTCTCTTGAAAGTGACAGAGCCTGGATGATGGGCAAGATGGATATTGCAGAGGAAATAATGGGGTGGGATGGATGGATAAATCATGACTTATAAATGTGGCCATCTGCTGTTGCTCACCTTCTTGTGTGAGATGAGACTGCAGGTAACTGGAGTTCAGATGCCTGGAGAATGGAAAGTGCAGGTGTGGAAAGTGAGGAGGATCTCTGAGTAAACAGAGCTATTGCTTCCTAGTTTTTATTTCAATCATGCGGTTGCTCTTGATGGTACCCTGTACCTGTGGGTGTATGTACAGGCACACATACATATAAATAAAATAGGATTTTTTTCAAAGGCTACATATGTGTCCATTGAGAAATACACATTCAAATAAAATCTCAGTTTTATTCATAGTCTTTGTGCCCCTATGCCCTAACAAAGTCTCAATTGCTTACTTGTTTCCAGATTGAATATATAGGTATAAGTAATATTGAATCTAAATCATATTTCCCAGTAACAGCATATGTCATCTGAAGGTAATGGCTATATTGCGGTAGTAATAATACATTGTGCAAGTCCTGGTGTCTCCAAAGCCTAAAATGTTTACCTGCAGACAGAACAATTCCGTTATCTAATCCTTCACAATTATCTGTAGAGAGATTTAAGCTGTCACCAAATGCCTATCTTAAACCATTCTGTGGGTGGCTTCTCTGAGGTGACTCATTATCCTTAATTATGATTTTCTATGCAAAGGACTTTTCCACAATTTTGCAATAGCATGTCAATGTTACATCTGCTTGTGTGTCTCTGTCATCTAGTATTTGCATTACATATGTGTTGTCTGTGTTGTAGGTAGCAAATGAAGGACATATTTGGTTTGTAAGGGGAGAGAATGGGAATTTGACACCCCTCCACCCTTCTTTTTGAATTAAAAATATAACAATAATTCTTTTTGTTCTTACAATGGCTGGAGTGGGCTAGGGTTTTTTTTGTTTGTTTTGTTTTTTCTCTCAGCCTGGAGTGGCCTGAACTGTTGACAGTGCTGCTGACCTGTCGTATGAATAGGGAGACTCTGTTTAATTCAGTGCTTCCTGACTAGATGTCACCAACAGCTGTGGGTTACATGACACGTCCAGAATACGATGAGGAAGAGTTTTCTCTCTTTAAATGTTACATGTTATAGGTGCAAAGAAACTAAGAAAAGTTTCGAATTCTTCTTAGACTTTTATCTCAGAGTTGTTCTGTATTTTACAGGAAGTCTATTAGATCCTTTTCACAGTTCTCATCACCTTTGTTATGTTTCTGACACAGTGTTCCAGTCCTCCCTTCCAGATGTCCTTTTCCTCCATCTTTGGGTTATTGCAGGGTGGCTACTGCATATTTGCTTGAGTGACTAAATGCAAATCCCTTCTTAGACTATGAATGTTCCTCAGGCAGCTGGAAGGGACACTAATGAGCAATATGTGAGTTTTCCCTTCTTGCCTCCTTTTTGTAGCCCCATATGAAGCATGCCCACTCCACACCATGCAACTCATGCAGGAATACCTGATTTTGTATGCAGATAGCTTGCTTGTCTGTGGAGCTTTGTGCATCTAGTTCTGAGTGAGCTCCGCTATACGTCTCTCTGAGGTTTATACTCACGTTTATTTCCTTTACAATCTTCTGTGTCTTGACTCTTGAGCTAAACTCTGATTGGGAACTGAATGTAGCTAGAATTCAGATAATTAAACCTGTTTCCTTTTCCCACATCCGCTATTTATATGGGGATGGGGTGGGGGAGGTCATGTTTCAGGAAACACAGCCAGAAATTAGATCTGTATGTAAGTATTGTCACTGTAAGAGAAGAAATAGAAGAAATCATTAACCATGGAAAAGGTCAGTACTGGCTGAAATTCTTGGTGTCGCTTGTGCTTGTCCAGTCAGTGCAAAAGAATGGTGCATTGTCTTTGTTTCACATTTTATTTATTTATTTATTTATTTTTCAGACTGGGAGCTGGATTATAATGCTGAGATAACAATTGATATCCAAATGAAATTGCTACTGAACTTTCAGTTGTTTGCTACCTCTGCTTGAAAATTTTCCATTAAAAACATTTCTCATTTAGCAAAGATTGTTCATGTTTTCTGCTAAATTTTGTCTGAGAAGCGGCTCTAGGAGTGTATTCAGTGCAGCTGGTGGAGAGATTCTGTCTTCCAACTTTGTACACAATAACTAAGGACCAGTATTCAAAATCACCTGAGAAGAGCCTGTCTTGTACCCAGTGTGTATGCCCTTATACTGATGGGAAGGTGTGATGTTCAGCAATAATTTGTTCCTCCTGTTTACATTCAATACAATGGAGGTTGTGTCCTTCATCCTTGTTTAGCAATATTTGCACTGCAGTGTTCTTACAGAACAGCTGTAGCTAGCAGGAGGGAGGAGAACCACTCCTCATCCACCCACACACTATTTTAGCTATCAAGCTAAAATAAAATTGTATAAGTAACTTTACACTGGCAAAATCGGGGCAACTTACTTTGTTCTACAGGGGAGAATGACACTGGGATACATCGGCTGGCCACTAAGCTGGAATCCACACTAGAAATATCTGTTGGTGCTCTTCTGCCAGTAAAGCAGTCAAGGCATAGTGAAAGCAGTGGAGAAATGTAGAGTAAACCTGGCAATGGCTGTTTAAGTCAGTAATGCGCTCTGGCTGCTAGTTGCTCTCCTCTGCTGAGGTCAGTGCCCCATATAGTTACAGCAACGAGTGTGCGCTGCCTTGTTCAATTGCTTCTTGGCTTGACTTAGTGACATGGTTTAATGGTAGACTTGGCAGTGCTAGGTTAAAGGCTGAACTGGATGATCTTGGAGGTCTTTTCCAGCCTAAATGATTCTATGATTCTATGAAAATAGGATTGGCACTCAGGTGGCTACAGGAGTAGCTGAGGCTTTTGTGCATGTCTTTTCTGATGAATCTGAAGCTCTTACTTGTGACATGCAGAAGGGCTGACTGCTAAAACAACTGGACATGGGCAAGAAATTTGAGGGAAGATGTTAACCAAATGATGGGCATGAAATAAGCTTTTGACCATCTGTGTAACCTTAAGTTTACTAGCAGCTAACCTGCCTTTCAAAGTAGGATTCACGGTCCTAACTAGTACAGGCACTTTTGGAAATTTTACCCTTCTCTTCATGAACAGAAGAAAACTATCTGATAACTGTATGAGGATCCTTTCCAAACGTCTGTTGAAGAATTACCCCATCATGTTAACAATGCTAGAATTATCAGAAATCTTGTGGGTTTGCCAAACTAAAATTAGTGGAAAAACAGTTTAAATATTTTACAGCTGTGCTGCATTACACAGTAATTGCATACTTAATAATACAAGATGTACACCACTACTTACAAGAAAAGTTAATTAATTTGCTTCTTAAATTAGTTTTTTTTTTTTTTAAAGGCTGGC
>VXAL01006935.1:125136-173400 GCA_013399475.1 Chauna torquata
TTTTTTTTTAAAGGCTGGCTAAGTACTTCATAACTTCTGTATGTTTATTTCATGTTAGTGCTAACCGCTTTAGGTAACAAGGTTTTAATTTGGTAAATATTAGAATATTACACACTTAAGCCTAATTTAAATGCCTTTTAAACAGTTCTGAACATGTTTTTCTTTCCTTAAAAAAACTTTTGTGTGTCCAATAATGATATGGACACTCAGATCAATGAAAGGGAGAAAAAGGAGTAAGAAGACAAAAATCATCCCTGGCAATTAATGCATGCACTTAAGGCTGTTAAAGGGAGTGAGACCCCAAGAGAAAAGAAAATTTGAGGTGCTGTTACTCTGCTACTTGGGAACGTATGATGCTGTGTACATATAAACATTTTTGATATTTTTTCTCTTCTTAAGCCAGAAGTGATTTAAGTGTTGCTTTAAGTTAATTTGAAGTCATTAGGACTAATCACTTAGTCTGTTTCTAACTACTGTATTCCTAAAAATGTAAGTTTTCCTTTCCCAATCAAACATGACATGATACAGCATTTCTAATGCTTGTAACTTCTGTATTCATGAAACTCATGATGAAAGTTTGATTAATTTCTGAGATTCTGTGTGCTTGCTTTCTTTTCATTCTCATGGAGACCCATGCTTTTGCAGGCTAGTGGGTCTCTCTCAGAATACTACCCACGGTACTGTCAGGAAGCATTAGGACTGTTCTTTTTGGGTGTGCTGTATCCTGAGATTGAGCTGATCCAGCCTGCTGTGATTGCTGTTTGCCAAAGATAGTCAGCTCTGTGCCCATTTTCTCCTGTCTCCTTGGAATTTGGAAGAAATGTCTTTTTGCTGTCACAGGGCCATAAGGCTGGGATAAATATCTCAGAGCACCCACAGCCTTTTCTTTTTCTTCCTTCCTTCCACTTACATTTCTGGCCTTTACTCTGTACAGTACTGCTGAAAAAGCTTTGGCCATTTCTGGGACCCCAAATCCAACTGGGAATTTTTCTAGGTATTTTCTGCTGCTTATCTTTAGGGACTGTGATGTGAACATCTAACTACACAAGTGGTCTTGGGGAAGAGAATGTCAGCAGAGGCCAACTCACACTTTATTATTGTTCTGTAATCATGTGACCTAAATATGTGTTAGAGTTTGCCTCTGCAGCCTTTGCAAAACTTTCATATGTTTTGAAGTTGTTTTCTGTCAATACTTTAGATAGGTATGGATTGGGTTTACATGGTAAAGGTTTGGTAGCAGGGTGGCTTCTGTGAGAAGATTCCAGAAGCTGCCCCATGTCAGGTCAGAGCCAGCTCCAGCTGGCTCCAGAAGGGACCCGCCGCTGGCCAGAGCTGAGCCAGAGAGCGATGTTGTTTGCGCCTCTGTGAGACCATGGTTAAGACAGGGAAAAAAACTGCTGCGCAACAGCAGCTGGGAGTGAAAGGAGTGAGGAACAGTCCTGCAGACACCAAGGTCAGTGCAGAAGGAGGGCAGGAGGTGCTCCAGGCACCAGAGCAGAAGTTCCCCTGCAGCCCATGGTGAGGCCCATGGTGGAGCAGGCTGTCCCCCTGCAGCCCATGGGGTACCACATGGAGCAGATCTCCACGCGCAGCCCGTGGAGGAGCCCACGGTGGAGCAGGTGGATCTGGCCTGAAGGAGGCTGCAGCCCATGGAGAGCCCCCGCAGGAGCAGACTCCGGGCCGGAGCTGCAGCCCGTGGAGAGGAGCCCACGCAGGAGCAGGTGATCCGGTGGGAGCTGCCACCCGTGGGGTACCCGTGCTGGAGCAGTTTGCTCCTGAAGGATGGACCCCGTGGTACGGACCCATGTTGGAGCAGTTCTTGAAGAGCTGCAGCCTGTGGGAAGCCCACGCAGGACCTGTTCAGGAAGGACGGCATCCCGTGGGAGGGACACCACGCTGGAGCAGGGGCAGAGAGTGACCACGAAGGAGTGGCAGAGACGCAGCGATATGGGCTGACCGCAGCCCCCATTCCCCGTTCCCCTGCGCCGCTCGGGGGGAGGAGGTAGAAGAGGGTGGATGGGGGGAAGGTGTTTTTAGTTTGCTTTTAGTTTCTCACTGCTCTAGTTCGCTAGTTATAGTAATAAATTATACTAATCTCCCTGTGTTGAGTCTGTTTTGCCTGTGATGGTAATTGGTGAGCAACCTTCTTGTCCTTATCTCAACCCTTGAGCCCTTTTCCGTTGTATTTTCTCCCCCTCTTACTTTGAGGAGGGGGAGTGAGCGAGCGGTTGTGGTGGAGTTCCGCTGTTTAGCTGGGTAAAACCAGCACAAGGTAATAGTGGATAGCTGTAGTGACATGTCAAAACCTTCATTCTGCTTAAATTCATGCACATTGAACTGTGTGTTGTAGTCAGATATTAAGGAGATAGTTACAACATTAAGAGTGGAAGTGGATTTGAGATGCACAATTATTTCTTTATCTGTAACATCTACCTCTTTCCAGAGTGGGACAATATTACTCCAGAGAAACTGTTTTTGTTTGTTTGTTTTTCTTTTTTTCATTATGGGGATAAAGGAGTTGGCAGTAACGAGGGGCAGTTTTTTTTTTTTTTCTCAGTCAAGACCAGTAACAGATCTGCATTTATTTCTGTTCAGTTTTTCTTCAGTTTTTGTTGATTTGTTTCTGTGCTACCGATGTTAGTGGTCTTTTGCTTAACACAAAATTCTTGCAACTTCACGTCATATCCTTTTAAACGTTTAGGCAATACCAGAGGAAACAGCATGGTTTTTTTTTTGGGATACGTTTCAATAAAAGTTAGCTACCTCTCAATAAAGTTAAACCTACTAAATAAAAAGCACTAAAACTGTCAAGCCACTGTGTGATCAAATTGTTGATTACTTTTCATTTCACCATATTTGGTGCTTTCAGTAAAAATGAATCCTCCTGGAGACCTGGAAGTCTGGGCACTTCCATCTCTGTCCTTTGTTTTGCAGAGGGCTTCCCTGTTATGGGAAATAGGACCTTAAAATTCTCAGGGGCTTTGGCTAACCTCCCTCCCAATGCTTAAGCCTCCTCATTACATGAAAGACATGATACAGTTTAAACAAAAGTTGGATATATTCACTTCTGTTTGTTTTTTGGGGGGGTGGGATGGTGCTTCTTACATGTACTTCTGCTTCATCCTCCTGCTAATTTGGGGAGGTAAAATCATCTCATCTCCGTATTTTATGTGCTTATTCCTTCCTACCTGTAGCTTTTCCAAACACTGTTTCTTTTGCCACATTAACTGCATTGCAAACCCTTCTTGATTTACAACTAATAGATTCGTTATTTGTTATTCATCTTCTGCTGAGCCATGTTCTTTGCTCCTGTGAACAGCTGTTATGAAATTCCCCAGTTATCATGTCCACTTGGTCCTGCATTTGCATACTTGCTAATTTTCAAAACAGTTGAAAAGTTTTATAATTTATTGCAGTTGCTGTGGTTTTTTTTTTGTTTGTTTTTGTTTTGTTTTGTTTTTCCTATATGTGTAGTATTGTCTTGGCTTCTGTTATGTCACTGATTGCCATTCATAGGCTGTTGGAGGGAAGGTTTTTTTGGTCAAAGATGACTTTATGCTGTCCATGTCATTCTTCTTTAGGATGTTTTCCTGTACTATTCTGAGTTCTCCATCACCATGATGGTGTCAAAACATTGTGTCAGAGCATTGTGACTAAACCAATACAGAAACTTCAGTTTGCTTTAAATGACTACTATTACAAAGCTAATTTCAGTTGGCTGTGCCAAAACCTAATTCAGGGTCTTCCAGCATACTTGAGGGCTTTACCCTATGTTCATCCCAACAGCAACTGAGTTTCATATAAAGAACTTAGTTAACACCTGCAAAATGGCAAAATAGGCTTCTGTACCTTTTGTATTTTCCATTTAGAAGTAGCTCTCTCACCTTTCCGTTTCTATGGAATGCAGTTCTCTTCAAATTTCTGTAATACAGTTTTAATACAGTTTCGTCTGCCGAGTTAACTGAAAACTATTAAAATCATCAAGTGCATCAGAGTCAACTATTGTCAGAAATAAAACAACTCTTTTATATTTTCACCCACTGCTTGCAGACAAAGAGAGAAGCAACGTTCAAATCCTTTTCACCTGCCTTCCATGCTTCTGGAGAGTTTTGGTTCTACTGGAGCTTTTAGCTGCTATAGTTGTGGAGTTTTCTATATTTTACTTGTAACAGCATTTGTTGTGAAGAAATTAGTTACAGTGAAGAAAAACATAATAAAACTTTTTCTTCTATTGTTGGCTGCTTTCTAACTGACCTGCCTTGTTACAAACATAAGTCTGCTTACTGTAGACCACATTTAGGCCAGACCTAAGTTCATTATAAAATCCATCAAAGTTTTTATTAACCACCTCAAGGGGAAAAACAGGGAGGGACAGTCTAAACTGGAATGTCTTGTTCAGTCTTCCTTAACCACACCATGGTTTTCTTCCTTTATTAGTCCTACACTTGTCCCTCAAATATTGCGTCACTGATTCATGCTTCCTTCTTTCATTGGAGAAACTATTTTTTTTTTTTTTTTCTTTCTTGAATGTTCCAAAATGAGGAAACTTCACGTCAGGCACATGCTTCAAATGTGATTTCTGGATATATTGGTGCTTTGGACAGAAAAACAACTTTTAATTCACTTCTCCAGCCCATCTTGTCCCTACAGATTCATACAAGTACCCTGAAACAGGCAACCAACAGTATCTTATCATTTTATACACCCTAAACTAGTTCAGCCAAAGTGTATAATTAAATCAAAAACATCATAAATTTTAGCTAGCTTTTTCAGATTTCTCTGTAAAGTGAAAGATGGGAGAGGTGTCATTTGTCTTCAGAGAACTTATCATTACTTGAATAATAAAATTCAGAAGAAGGAAAATGGCTATTATATATGAATAATTGCACTGAATACTTCCCAATTTGCGTACTTGATGCTATATCAAAATATATTGCTATGTAAGCCACAGGATTTAATATAAAAAGAATAATTTTAATTAGAAAAAAGCTTTTATTCCACTTTTGAGAGTGCCTATCAAAAATATATTTTTTTTAAATCTGCACTTTATTCAATTAGAAAAGCTTAATTAATCAACAAGAGCCAAATGAATTCTGTTAAAACTAATGAAACATAACACCGTTTACTCCCTTCATCCATTCATTTCTTTAGAGGTCAATTTTGTGACTGTGGTGCTGTAGGGCTATTTCAGTATTGGTCTTCTTTTCTTTCTTACTTTCTTTCTTTCTTTTTTTTTTTTTTTAAATGTGTTCTAGTCCCAGCATTTAGAATGAATTTCCAAAAGGATTAGTCCATCTTGCAATTAGTGTGTGTATAGCCACCAGAGTGCCTGGTAATAACAGCTTCCGACAAGAATAGATGATTATTGAAATAGAATTCTATCTCCTGCAGAAATAGTGGGGAATCAATAAATTATTATTCTATAAATTATTAAATCTATAGGCATAAGATGACCATAAGTTGAGTTCCTTCTCATTAATTAATTAAATGAGGACATACGCCCATTGTTACCATCTGTCAATTTAATAATTTATTTAATAATGGATGCTGCTAATACAAGGTTGAACATGATGATATCCATCTTCAGCACTACTCCAGCATTAATGAGCTTGACACTACATCAGTCTACTCCACCCTTTTGGCAAATGTCTTCATTCAATACGGTCCAGCAGAAGGTCTTGTTCAGACTTTTAAATCTAGCAGGTACTTCCTTTCTGACAAAGTTGTTTTACAAAAATTTGGCTTCACAACAGACACTTTTTTTTGAGCAGTGGTATAGGGTGAGGTGCTAAAATGGTACCATGAAAATAAAGAAAAGGAAAGAAACAAGGCTGATGTATTTAAAAAGGCCTGCTAAGTAACCCATTGTAAAACTGTATACCTGCTGGGCAGAATTGCGTAGCTCTTGCAAGAATCACTTAGCAGATACCATAGTCTTGAGTTTGACAGTAAATCTCCAGATTTGTTATTAACTCTTTATATGAAAGAGTTGGTTTAAGCTCTCTTGATGCCATCTTCCCCATTTCTAAAAAAGGAGACAAGAATTCTTTTCAGTATTTTCAAACTATTTTATCTTGGTTTTTGAAAAGTTGTGTATTAAATATTATATATTGTTCCTAGTAAGGATATGACTTGTCTTAATTCCTTATCCAACTTTCTAATTAAACCAAATTTTGCTTAAACATATGAACCCCTGAATCTAATGGAAGTCATAAATGTTATTTTCAATGCTCTGAAAAGATTTTCTGGTGAAGTCGACTTCAAGATAGCTCTGTGCTGATGTACTGATGTACATCATTAAAAGCTCAACCAAGTCAAATGAACACTTGTGTATCCCTGTGACCTCCTGGTTTATGTTGTATAGACCTTCAACTGGCTCTTGCAGGCTGTATTGATTATATATTATCACACGTACCAAATGATTTCTGAGTATTGCATTAACTAGATAAATGACCTAAATACATTCAATTGAATTTTCATGCATCTCTTCAACAAAGTAAGGGAATGTCAGAAAACAAGTTACATTTGAATTTGTTTCTTTTATCTACAATGACTAATCAAAACCTTGTTTTTATTGCTAGATAATCACAGTTCAAACAGAAATGGATGTTTGGGAAAAACTACTAGCAAGAAAATTAACTTAGTTATAAGTGGCCAGGGTCTAAATGGATAGAAAACAAGCATGAACTATTATACAGTGAAAGTAGATTAAATATAGCAGGCCATATTTTTATGCATTTGAATTTACTTTAGTAAATGGAGACTCGTAATGGCTGCAAAAGAAAAGTGATTCATCGTACAGTGGGTGTTATTAAGACTTTATATACAGTTACTTGTGCAAGGTACTTGCCGTAATAAAAGCATGTTGCTTTTCTTTAGTTAGATGATGTCTATCTCCAGGTCAATGACTTCAACAAAATATTAAAGCATGCATATTTTACCAAACAATGCAAAACTAAATATTTAATTAAATAATGCTTTGGAACTTTAGCATATGCTTTATTTTTTTGCTTAGCAAAGATTATTTGCAAAAATCAGATGCTTACCTTACCCCAGAAATGCATTGAAATTGTTAGAGGGTTTATACTGAGCAAGATCAGTGTCCACTGGCACATACTGAGTCTTGGATGGTGTCTGCAGATATGGTTAATGGTTAATACACATAACTTGGTTAATATGGTCAATACACATAACTTGAATATAGCCACAACAGTGGCAACTTCAGCTAAGACTGGCCCTGTAGCCTTCCTGCAAGGAAAACTCCTGTTGAGTGTATTCAGTAGGAGTTTTCCTCATAATGGAATGCTATGTTTTACCCTCATTTGGACTGGATTACTGCTCTTGCTGGGAGTGGAAACAAGGTCATGATGAACAGCAATATGCACGGTCCCTCCTCTCCCCAGCCCTGCCCCAAATAAATCCTGTCCCTCCTCAGACTCCAGCCCAAACAATGTATGTATTAAAATGAATTATAGTATTGCATGTCACCAAAAGAAGTGGATGAGACTTACATTTTTTAACATCGATCAATAGGCTTTCATACAAACACGTGTTTTTCTAGATGTGGCAACAGATGGCTCCATTTGACAAAAGAATACTAACTTATTTTATTTATATTCTCTTAGTCACTCCTTTAAGTCGAATTCACCTGCAACTTAGCCCATGAGGGCAATTAAAGCACAGCCTGAGACAGCAAGACTGGGGGTTACAAGAAAGGCATACCTGCATTCATAAGAGGTCCTTGCCATTTTTACCGTGTGCAGAGAACTGGTGTAAAACCTGTGCTGCTGGTTAGCTCTTAAAAGAGGGGAATTGGAGTAGTAATAAAGTGAATCACATGCTTTGTGCTGTCATTTTAAAGACGGATGAGTTCTACCTTCCTAGCAAATTGTACTAAATATGCAACAGAAACTTTGCTTCTAAATCAAAGATGAAATATTTTAACCACAAAGGGGTTACATTTACTACTGCATATGCATTTTAGAATTGCAGAATGTGTATAACGATTCATGTAAAATATATATTATACACATTATATATATATATGCACATATATAAGGAAAAAAATTAGGGAGAGAAGGAGAACAAAACACCACCGCAGGAGTAACAACCAGATATGTTAACCATGAAAAGATGAGTAGGTAGCAACATCGTGATTTAGTAGAATAATGGCACAGAAATAGACTTACCCTGTCATAAACTTGCGGGCAAGCTATTTTTCTCTTATGCTAATCATAAATCATCATTTGCTTTTATGTTTTAAAAGAAACACCTTGGAGTACCTCAGGCAGTAACTAAGGCAAGAATGGTTTTCATCCAAAGGTCAAGACCGAATCTTATAGAAATTTCCATTTTTATGCCATGTCTGGATGTGGATAATACAGTACAGTATTTAGATCCAGATCACTGTTAATAGCTTTGGTGATAGAAACTCCCCTAAGGGTGAGAGGCTTTAACAAGGAAATGTCAATGTTCCCACTCAGAAATAATTTTCTGAGAGACCTAATAATGATTTAAGTGACCATTGTTGGGATATCATGGTACATGTGTGTGATGTATCATCAATACTGCAACCACAAGTAAGATCTGTCCAAGAGAACTGATAACCAGATGGAAAATAGTGAGTTTCTCTAACTCCATTGATTAAGATAGCTAAATTAAAAACCAGGAAATATTACAGAAAGCTCTGAAACATAGTCCTTGGCTGCTGTTAGCCCAGTTGTTGCATACTATCTGGATCTGGTCCCATATCACTAACCAAGAAGATCAAGCAAGAAATTTCTTTAGACAATGCTGTCTAAATGGTCTGAAACATAGCTACAATACAATGAATTTTGGATTGAAGTTGGTCCTGAAGTTGTGGGCTGGAATGAAAAATGCTTAATATGACTTGTGATGTTGCTCTTCTGTCTTATGACTTCCTAATGATGTTGCTGATGATTCTTGCTGCCTGAAGGCAGAACTGTTGAAGAGATCACGCAAAAAGACACTTCTTTTCCTCCTATCAGTAAATGTGTAGGGTGCTTTGAGCCCAACAGCTCAACCTTTTTTAGAACCATGCTTCAGTTCATTTTTAGATTTATTTTTTTTTTACTTCAAGTACCTTGAAAGAGTACCTAAATTCAGGAGGGTGTAGTGACACTTCTGGCCAAAGCAGGTATGAGGTATATCCTTTGGGGTCACGATTTTAATTTATTAGGAACTCAAATGGGCAGAAATCTGAGGGAGAGCCCACATTTAAAAGCTAGTTACTGTTATTTGGGAATCAGTCCTGTTGATTAATCTTTCTGCTTTCACAGTTCATTTGGTTTTAACGAAGATAAGGTTTTTTTGTTATTTCTATGAATTCTTGTCATTACTTATAAGGTACTGGATTAGCTAGATCCTAATAGATCAGTCACAGCTGGTCCCATTCACGGCATCTCCAAATACCCCCATTTTCTTGAAAATTATTTGTTCCTTCACCTAGACTGAGAATAGTTTTTCTTCCTACATACCACTGCTATAGCTTCTCTCAGAGGAACTCGGCTCAAGGTCACCTGCCTGCCTGCCCAACTTATATTACTTATTAAACTTACGTACTGCCAAGAATTTTTTAAAAAGTCAGGTTTGCGAAAAGTTTTAGACCGTGCAGAGAAGTGTATGGAAAGCTAGAATGGTAAAGTTGCAAGGTATCTTGTGTGCTGTTCACCCTTATTGATGCTATGGGATAGAAACAAGGCTAATTTTGCAATGTCTTCACTTTTCTGTTCTGGAATTTTGGCTATTTCAAAATTATGTATGTATTTGTTTTTAAGAGATTCAGGAAAGCATCTAGGAATTTATTTTAGAGGTGACATGGGAATCTATTTTAGATGTGATCTGTAAACCACATGAAGAAAACTGGTTTATATTTAAAGTAATGTAGCCCAAATAGCATGCACGGGAGCAGAACATAGTCTGTACGTATAAACTGCACTCCTATTTCTGATACTACCTCTCTGTTATTTACCAGGATAGCTCCCAGTAGATGTGAGTCACTGTTGTACTATTATACTAAGCTCTGCACAAATATGTGTCATGGTACAGTTCAAGCTGCCAGTATTCGCTTTGAAAAGGGGAATATTGTAAGTTCTTCTTCATAATAATAACTAGTTAACTTAGAGATGAAATGTCGCATGCCTAGCTCAGCCATGCAGATTAGATGGAGATGTTAGGTTTCTTCCTTGAATCTGCACAGCCACATAAAATGTAAATAAATCCTGCTTAGTGGGTGGGAGTTAGATACACTTACAAGCAAGTATCCAGAGAAAGACTTAAAGGCGGAGAAAACTATACCCTTTCCCCTTCTACATGTCAACCCTGATCCCAGACTTGTGGGGACGTAAAGACATTCGGAGCCAAGGAAGCTGCCTTCATCGCTGCTGCCCTGGTCATCTCCCCTGCTTCTAACTGTTTTCACAGGGCGAACATGAGCATTTCCTGAGTGATAGGTCTTCTGAGGGGTGCTTCTGCAGTAGCACAGTTAATGCATCACCCATTACTCTGTGCAATGTCTAAAGGCACCATCTAGTTCTGAAACTGCAACAGTAGTAATAGAAATGAAAAAAATAGAGAATGTGATGTTGCTACTAACCATGGTCTAAAATGCTGATACTCTGTAATGTACTGTAATTAATAATTTATAATCACTAATAAATGCATATTTATAGTGATGGGAAAGAGCGTGCTTTTAAAATACTGCAATATCAACTGTCTGGATGTATCAGTGATTTGACACTGAAAATGCTCACCAGAAAAAAACATCTCTTGTCTGTAGTACAATAGATGTCCTCAGGGGCATGCAGAAGTCAGACATTACTTTCCTGCAGTATCTAGGCAAACCCTAAGATCACTTGAAACAGGAGTAGAGGAAAGACTGTATGCATTTTCTTTTTGCCATGAAGATGCGTTGGCTAAAATACTAATTATTCACTTCCATTCACCACTTTGCAAATTTGTTAAGAAATGTTTACAAATAATGGTACTAAAATGTCTCTGGAACAATGTGAATATGTAAGCCAGCCGTTCTGTCTGGATTCACAACAAATACTCGCCTGAGCTGGAGCAGACTCTTGATTTTATTTTTATTTTTATTTTTTAAATATTTATTAATAGGAAAACTTTCTGGTAGGCATATCTTTCTCCTTATTTGAGTATGCATGCTTATTGTTTAAGCTTATTTTAAGTTCTGCGACTTTTCTGCATTGGGTGAGTGTCTTCTAGCCCTGCAAAAGCAAAACTATGTGCTTGTAGAGTTGCAAAAGTCATGACTGTGGTATAGCAATTATACCATAACATCCTTCAAATAAAGATGTGGGGATGGTTGCCCCAACACCAGTCATCACACTGGGGTGATTGTTTCTTCTCATAAACAAGAGCCAGTTGAGAACTGCGTATTTTAATCTCAGTTATGTGATTGCATGAAATGTGAAATCACATTGCATCATTATAGAGCATGTAGGGCTCACTGCCTGAAGAGGCTTCAGGCTGATTCAATGCTGTCCTGCCTGGCAGTAAGGGGCATTCTGTCTTGTCATGATTTAGCAATTATTGTAGGACTTACTCCAGGCACTGGAGTAGAAACTATCAGCTTCTGATTACTGCCTGGGTAGGTGATGATTGTCATGGGCCATACTCAAGGAATGGTAGTGTCTCCAGAGCAGTAGGAGAAAGTCAATAGGTGGAAGAGGTAGGAGTAGATTTTTCATTAGATTTCTCAACTATTGACTTTGTCATCCTGTTTTGAAAATGTTAATATGACCTGGAACTGACCAGAAGTGGAATCCCCTGCACAGACATTAAACAAAGATAGCTGTGAGTAGTTAAAATTATTTCTTGGTAGTTTTTGGCATGGAAAATCTGTAAGAATGGGAAACAAGAGCCTTGCTAGGAAATAGTCTTCCCTGAATGTTTTGAAATATAAAGGGAAGGATCAATATCCAGCTTATCAACTGTGCATATAACCTAGTGGTGTTGAACATTATAGAGATGGGTCTCCAGCCCAGCATGTTTGAATTGTTTACATCAGCTTATCAATAAAGTGCTGGAAGGGAGGAAAGGTGAATCTCACTGGTAAGTGGCTTTAATATATGTATTATTTGTTTTGTTTATGTTCACCAGTTTCTACAGCTTTGCAAACATGTCATGAGCATTTACTTTGTGTGCATAGATGTCTTTCCCCTTTTGTGGTAGTGATAAATGCCGAGGTGTTCAACCCCTTTGCACCTGAGGAAAATTTAGCATAAGCATTGCCACATCTGCTGTGTCCAGTACTGCTCTCTGAGACCTCCAACGGTTAGGAGAGTGCCTGGGCCAGTTAAGAGCAGACTGTGCTGAGGAATAATACATTGCAGTGATCACTGCTGATCGGAGTCAGTTCCTGGAGTGCAGCAGGACTAGGGCATGGGGCTGAACCTCAAGAGTCCTAGGGGGGCAAGTAATAAATGATAAGGAATGAATGATGCATGGGAAAAAGCATTACAAATGCATCCTATTTATATTAATTATAGGTTAGCTCAAGGCCATCACCACAAATGGATAGTGGAACCGCCAATTTTTGTTGATAGAATGTTGGAAACTTTATTCAAGAAGACTTGTTCTGTGCATAAAATTGAGACTTAAGTTTTTGTTTTGTTTTGTCTTTGAACTACCTGTCGTGTTTACTAAAACCTGAGCTGCGTTTTATGTTCAATAGGGCTTGTTTTCTATTTTTCTGATTTCTGTGAAAGTTTAGGTGTTTATAAAGTACTGGAAGTATTCTTAAGAGGGAAAAGAAGGAATTTTCCCATTTTTTTTTCTTATCTGAACAAGTCACCTAGTCTTAGGTGATTGCAGCTTATCTATACTTAAGCATACTACATTTAATCAAGATTAATCTTGCTTTTGTAAGTCCTAAAATTTTGATAGTGGAAAACTTAATGCAATTTTTTAGTTGAGCACTGTATTTACCAATAGCTATAGTAAAGGGAAAAATTGTGTTTATTAGGCATCAGAATATATTTGTGGAAGACAAGCTTTTTTTCTTGCCAAAGAGCTTTCAGCTTAAGGAAAAGACGGATTAGACTGATGGGAAGTAGGGAAACCAGAAAAGTAAAGATACAGGGCAGGGGCTTTTGTATATGTAAATCAGTGAAGAAAAAGAAACTTTTTCAAGACAATTGGAAAGGTAAGTAGATTTTCAGTTGAACTATGGGAATATATAAAATACATAAAGGGAAGAGAATATCATAATATTGAATCTTATTTTATTAATCATGGGCCTTCTACTGTTCCCTGTGGTTTAAAAAAAAAAAAAATGCATAGGATCAAATCAGTAACCTCAGTAAAAAATAATTCTTTTACGAAAAGTTGTAGCAATTCAGAATAGGAGCACTGTAATCGTTTCTTGGTTTCTGTAATCATCTTCTAAATTTCTGGAAGAGGGTGCATCAGGTGAGTCAGGGAAGGGAGCTCCCTTGAGAGAGCTGCAGAACCAAGTTTGGCAGTGGGGTGCCTTGGGAGCTGGGTCCCATCTGAACTCAAGCTAGGAAGTTCTGGTCTCTGTCCCTCCTCCCATACGTCTAGCTCTCGGCCACCCATATTGTGGGATGACAGAGAGCCTGGAAGCTCCTGAGAAAGTGTTTCCCTCAGGAATATGGGGAGCTAAAATATACAGACACATAAATCCCTTGTATTTTTCTACAGAATTGAATTAACACTAGGCTTTGGGCTGGAGCAGGGAGAAGGGGCTCATGTTCTTTCTACAGAAGGCTCAGAAACATTGTTTGGACAAACCTTTTTATCACTTCTAGTAAGTATTCGGAAATACTAAGCAAGTATCACTGTTGTGCCTCAGCTCGTCCCAGTACAGCTGGCAGGATGGTAACAATATGTAGGCAATTCTGGCAGCAGCACCAGCTTGGGGGAGAAATGCTGACCCAGCCAGACTGGTGCAGGCTGGCTCTGCACTTGGGGCCACTGTAAACCCCAGTCTAGCTGTTGGTAGCCCCTGTTTATCATAGGCACGTGTGACTGGAATCAGCACAACACCCTGGGTACAAGTGGAAATGTTTCTGTTCAAGAGAAGCAGAGCATCAGAGAAGGGACATAAGCATTTCTTTTTTACTGTATATTTAATGAGGTAGGGAAAAGTGGCCAAGCAGATCAGGTTTTTTTGGTGGTGGTGGTGTNTCTTGGTGTTTTTACCACATAATCATCTGAAGCAGCTTTGAATTTTGTCTGGTGTTTGAATGGTTCAGGCAGAGATTGCTGAGGCTCTGTTTACCATAGCTCAGATATGAAACAGCTGTTATGCTTCTGGATTTTTGTAACATTGTTAATATAATTAGGTTGCATACAATTCACTGTTCCAATCTAATTTTGCAAGGATGCTGCTTTTGACACTCTCTAAAGAATGTCATCTTCTCTCTGTACAGTTGAAGTTTAAACATATTTTTCTACCACCTGAATGATTTTTTTGCGTTTTCCTTTGACAAAACATTTCTTTTTAAAAATTTCATCTCATAAGAAAAAGCATCCCCAAAACATTCCTTGCTGCATGCACATTCAAAGAGTTCTCTGTTCAGAAGCAGAAGCCTAATTGTTAGTGAGTCACTTTTAATGTCTGATTCTGTTAAACGTACTGCAGATGAGATCTGGGCAAAGATAAAAGGAATTCTAATCTTGAATTCAGGAGAACAGCTTTACAGTAATAGCTTGACCAGACGAGGGAGGAGACCCTTTCTCGATCTGCACGTGAAGTTATTGTTTTAACATCTCCTTTGAAAAGAACAGATTTCACTGTTTAATTTAAACCACGCTCCATTTGGGTTTAATTCAGGATAAATGTTTTGGCTTTTTCTCTGCATGCACAATTTGCTATTGACACATGTACAATGGTTCCAGTGCTGTTATCCTGTTTTTCTTTGTGTCCTTTAATCACCTGCTGATCTGGTATTTCCTTCATTTTTTCATCCTGTGTAAATAATCACTGACCTCATCTCACCTCTCTTTGCACACTGCAGGGCATCTGGAAGATTTACATGTGGTGCTCATCCCTCCCTTCCCTCTCTCTCCTCCCCGCCCCCAAAGTGCTATGGTCTGAATAGTTGTTAATGAAATTTACATATTCATGAAAATAAAGTCTTAAGCACAGCAAACCAACATGCAGAGTTGCATTAATGTTACAAGTTATATAGTTTGTTTTTTTAATGTGCAAACCATTCTCAGAGCTATGTCCATACTAAATATTTCTTCTAACAATGCCAGTGTGCTTTTCTGTACAGATGCCCAGCATGTGTATTTTGCCTTCTATCTAATGATCTTAGATTACACAAGAATGTAAGTTTCATACCCCTCTCCCATCTATTATGAATGAGGTAAACAGCACATTCCTCATTTCATGGATGCAGGCAGATGAACAGACTTGTTCATGAACATACAGCAATTCTGTTTCAGAGACAGAAATGCTTCTATTAACCTAGTCCTTAACAATGAGACTGGTTACCTGAGAGAGGATTTTGCTGGGTGTAACGTCTTCTATGGAAAGCTTGTACAGAAGTTTTGCATTTGTTCAAGGAAGTATTAAAAGGAGTCCCCTGATTTTTCAGATTTCATCTGGTTTGCATATGTGACTTGGGTAGAGAGCAAACCCTGAGGCTCCCAAGGTCTCGTTCTCCAGGCACTCCTTGACTCCACATAAAGTCCTAAAAATGGATCTGAGTGATCTGAGGAAGTTATTTAGTGCATCTCCTTGCCCTAGGAAGAAGTGTTCCTGGGAGGTTTTTTTTGTCTCACCTGTTCTTTGAAAGTCTCGCTACGGATATACCACAACCTCGATATCCCCACTGTCCTCATTTGCCTAAACCTGCTAAAAATGTAAACCTGTTATTGCTTGTCCTAACCCAATACACATGGAAAATAGTGTAGTTCCCTTCTTTTGTGCTTTTTTTATCATGTTCATATTTGTACATGGTTACAAGCCTTGTTACCTTCAAGTCCTCTTATAAAATAATAGCAGTCTTTCAATCATTCCATGGCAGTTTATTTCCAGATTTCTGATCTTTCCTCTTGCTTTCCTTTGGAGTTTCTCTCATTTCAAATTCATGCAGGTGATTTCCCTCCTAATTAATGTCCCCAGCAAGATCTTCCACCTTGTAATTGCTTCATGTAGTTTGCGACATTGGTATCAGCTAACATATGAACTCCAAAGCATTCACCATGAAAGAAAGAAGGAATTTGACTTGCTGAACATTTGTTTTCTCAATTTCATTGATACTTAAGCACTCCAGTTTTGTTTCCATCGGTGGTTATATATATATTTTTTACCTCCTTGTGCTTCTATCCATCACAGTCTGCTTCTCTGTATATACTCTGTATAGTTCATTTATTTTGGTTATCCCTCTGTTTCCCGTGTTTCCTATTTTTTGTTTTGTTTGCTGGTTTTTTATTGTTACTACCATTTTTAATGTTCTTAATGAAGTTTAATATACACCTGTATGTTAGTGCTGACTTTCCATATTTTTCTGATAATCTTATCCTCTTAACTCAGCTTTACCCTTGAATATGTCTGATCCTGACCTACAGGCAAGCCAGAAGCACATCACCAGTGAGAACTCTACTAGCTGGACATTTTCATGTCAGTGTTGCTGGCCCTTACAGTATGAACATATGCAGAAAATCTTCTAAGAGCTAACTCTGAGCATCTCTTTGCACCTTTCACTGTGTCTGCTGCCATCACCAAGAGCTATGCACACCTAGTGCTGTCTAGTTTCCATTTTGCTGAAGCTCAGAGGATGCATCTCTGCAGAAGAATTACTTTACCTAATGCAGGTAACATCCATACTGAAGGCTGAGAAATCCAAGGATTTGGTGCAAGAATTCAAGTGGTGGGTGCTACCCTGTATTACAATCCAAGCTCCGTTTTGCTCTGTAGGTGTTGTCTACACCATTTGGAAAGAGAAATTTCTTTTTACGGTGTTGTCAGTTATCCCCATCTTTTTGTTAATAACTGATTTTTAAAAAGGGAGTATGTCATCTGAATACCCAGACATATTACTCTGAAATTTCAAAATATAGCACGTAACTTCTTCCTTCTTGAGCTCTACATAAAGCCTACATGAATTTAACTTATTCTCTGCAAGCCCTCACATACCCTGGCCTCTGCACATGCCCAGCTCTTCTTCAATGTTCTTTCCTACACTTTTATTTTCCCTTTGGTCACATTCACGGAAAAGGACGGAGCAAAGTCAGTATCAGGCTGATGTTCCTTCTTTTGCATAATCTAATATGCAATTGTGAGTTTATCTAACAACTTGTCTAAGCTCTGTTTGTAATTCAGACTTTAGAAAATTTTAGGTAAATCAAATTAATCTCATGACTGCTGTGTGTTATAAGTGAGCGTAGACAGTTACCCTCATTCAACTGATTCAAGGTAACTTTTTAAGCTGGGTAGTTTAGCCATAACTTGATATAGGAAAAATGTTCTTTTTGAAATATTTGTTGTCTCAAATAGTCACAAAATGCACTACCAGTTTCAGCCCTGGAAGTGACATCAGTGGTTATTAAAGTTTGTTTTTGGGGGTGCTTACCATCAATGCAGCTGCCATTAAGTCAACTGAAAGTCTCATCCTGGCTCCAGAAAGACTTAAGTCAGGTCTTTAGGTAAGAATGTGCAACATGTGTATGCTTCTTTTGCTCTCAATAAGTACATAACTTTTCTCTCTCTTGCTATATCCCTGAAAGGGGACAAATATGGAAGATGGTCCTTTATGGTCCTTTAAAACAGGCAGATATTGTAATGTGAAAGAGGAAGCCTAGAATGTTGGGAATATCTTTCTGGAACATAAAAACTAATGTATTTTCTAAGCCTAGTTTCATCATTTTGTTTACTTCTGAGGCTGATAAATTGTAGGGTTGTTGATCTTAATACCAGCAGGTTAAAAGTATATATGAAGGACGTTTCTCATCATTAGTTCAGCTCAAAACGATGTGCATCATAACTACATTTTTAATAATAACATTTGACTAGAGATAGAATAGCATTTCAGATAGATGAAGGGAAGCATTATTGTAAGAATGCAAAGCTTGTAAGGGTTTAATAAGATTAAAGCTTCTTTTACTTATCAAGGAACCATAAAGAAACTAAAAGAATGCTACTGAAGGGGAAAATGTAGTGAAGCACATAAAAAAAGAATTTATCTGATTCGTTAAGTCCTAGAGGCACAAAATGAAAACAGTAGTGAAAATAATAGATTTGTAAGACAGAATAATGCACCTCAAAAATGGAAATCTGCTAGTTAATATCAGATTATGCAAGTAGCAGTTCAGACTAGCCCATTTTTTGCTTTTGTGCTGCATGTTAGATTTTGAGAGAGGGAGCAGATTGTCTTGTTTTCAAAAATTTAGTGTAGTGTCATATGTGAAAGTTGAGCTCCATCGCCTCCCTCCTGGAATCTGTGCTTGTTTCTTTTGTTAGCTGAAACTTAAATAAAATTTACAGTGATACCTTGGTATAGAGTAAAATGTGCTCTGACTTTTGGGGAATATCGTTGCTGCTGATACCTATGGAATGCTAACGACTGAGGTTAACGATTCCTGGCCCTCTCTGTGGAGAATTTCACTCTGTTCAGACAAAAGGGATTTCATACTTGTTCTGGCAGGAGCTTGGGTTTTTTAAGCCCTTTGGTGGCATATAGCGGGACGAGTAGAAACGCCAGTTTTGTTGTTTCACCCTCAAAGGAAAATTTTTCCCAGGAGCAGCTGTCAAGGAAACTAATGAAACAACAAGAAGTATGTTAACTAACAGGACTGGTGAATAGTGAGTAATTAATTTATGTGGTGTTGCGGCAGCTCTTTACGAAAACCTTTATTTTTTGGCATCATGTGTATAATAATGGCTGTTATCACCGCTGTCATGGGGGCCAGACCATCCTCTTTACTTCTTCATCCTCTTGAAGTGGTCAGAGAAAACATGGAAACTGTACAGCTGAGCAATAATTGGCATATGATAGTAAAACCTGGGCAGCTCTTGCAGTTATTTTGCAACTGGTTGGAGGCGCAGCTTAACTGTTGATGATTTACAAGGTCGGATTTGTAACAACCGCTTCTCTACTGTCATAACTGGGGACAGCAGATGTTTACATCAACAGGGGAATATCTGAAAAACAAAACAAATGCGTTCCTAACTACCTGATCAAGAACTTGGTCCTGCAACCAGTGATATGGATGGGCATGTCTGATAGTGTCACTTCAGTAAGAAAAGGCGAGTCCTCCCATTACTCAGTGACGGATAGACAGGCTTCCCACAGAGCTCCAGCAGGGGCTCTGTATAATTACAATTCAGCAGTTGCTAGCTGGCTGCTGACTGTGTCGTGCAGCGTGTTGCTTGGTGGAAGCAAGTCAATAGCTCACCAAAAGCAAATGTTTTGAGTGGGATCCCAGAAAGTGCCGAGGGCATGGCCATGCTAAAGATTGCCCAGGGCTGGACAGTGAAGTATTTGTGTGAGGTGTCTCTGCTCTTTCCATGGTGCAGGATTCTTCCTTTGTGCCTAGAGAGGTAGATGTGTCATAGTGGGAAACAGATACTACTGTGTTGCAGTCAGCACGCTCAGCTGAGACGTCACTTAGGCTGTGCTGATGGGAGAGAGAGAGCTAAGAGAGGGCTGGGGCTTGAATTGTGCAGAGCTAAATGGGATCCTTTCTCCATTAGGAGTGACAAAATGAAATAGTCTCTGTAAAGTAGACCCTCACGTCCTATCTGTGGAGCCTAGAGCAGGGAATATTTTTCATTTAAAAACAGGAACAGATGGCGCTGTCCACACCTCTTTCCAATCCTTTATACTCCTTAGCCTTTTTGTTAACAAACTTACACAGGATCTGGAGACTTAAGCTTGCTTGCCTCCCTCTTGATCTTAATGGAACTCAAACTCAGCTTTCACCTCCCACCAAGAGAATCTTCAACCCACTATGTGTTAAGATAGTCTGGATAAAGGGTGGAATATATTCCTGGCTGGCATGCACACTGTGCCAGCATGCAAAACAAAATGCTAAATGCTCAGTACTGTCTTGTGGTTAGAGCAGTTGTCTTTTACTTTTTAACTATAGCAAAGAATTCTGTCTTTAAAGCTAAAGAATCTTACTCAGCTCCATGAATAATAAAACTTTTTTTTTCCATGGACAAAACACTTCAACAAGAAGAAAAAGTGTTTCCAAACAAACTGCAGGCAGTCATTTTGATTTTATAACTAGCTAATATGTTGTAATGGGTTCAGACAGAAGGAGTAATGGATATATCCCACATCCTCCTGTGATGCTAGTCTGTGGCACATGGTAGGATATGAAAATGTCGATCACATCTGCCTTTCAACAGATGCTGGTCTAATAAGTGCTCTAGGAAGCTTAGGAGATATAAGCAGAAAAGAGTATCTTAATTTTTCCATCTTGATCAGGACTGTGCATGAGACAGGCCAAAAGGCCATAGCAGATCTACCTAGAAATAGAGTCTTAGGCAACCAATACACAGTAGCATGAAACCGGGATACTTACAAATTTGGATGTTTCCAGGGTTCAGTGGTGTGTTGGTTAAAAAAAATTAAATAAATAAATAAAAACAACTTCATAATCTGTGTGCAGAGTATGGACACCAAAGTCCTGCACATGTTCACAATATTCTTTTTTTGAATCTGTATGTATTTCCTGTTTCGGTGAACATCTAACTTCAGCTAAAGGCAATGACAGTTGTATGAAAATCCTGTCATCATTCTGAGAGGCTCGGTCCGTTTGACTGCCTCTCAGAAAAATTACTAGTCAGCATTCACCAATGACAGTGGCAATTCCAAATCCCTTTAAAAGACTCTGGAATAAAGTAACATTGAGAAATCTGTGGTAGAGTCTAAGGTATCTTTATTAAACAGTTCAATGACTGCTTGCACACTCTGTGTCTTCTGCCAACTCTATTAACTACTTGCTCTGAGAAGTAATACATTTCAAAAAAAAAAAAAAAAAAAGGTGTTCGAACATCCTACAAATGTCCATTTTAATATATTTCTACACAAATTCCATATGCTGACAAGCTTGCATTTGATGGCATTTCCTAATCCTGTTATTTGATTTTCTCTGTTATGGACTAAATCCAATTGCCTAGATGGGAATAAACATTGGTAAAAGCTGATATTTGTCTTTGTTAATCATGCAGAACACCCACAGCTGAAAANCAAGGTGGAATAATGAATGCAGCCTCAATATCCATCATAGAAAAATTATAGATGAAGTGGGCCCCATGCTAATAGTCAAACCAATCACTTCCTCATGCAGAAAAAAGCTTTACAGAATGGAGTTTATGGAGTTTGGTGTTTGTTTTGTCTTTCTTTCAGTGGTTTTTCTTGCACAGATTTTTCACCTATCTTTTCATTTTCAGAAGGTGGAGGACTGTCCTTACTCCTCATGACCCCCAATGTCTTTTAAAAGATTTGCACAGTTTATTGCTGAGCCTGGAGGGTTCCTCAGTTTCCTCACAAAGATGACCTAAATACCAAGACCTCCATGGTATCTGAGCACCATCATGGCTGGCTATGCTATGGGATAGAGTCATTCTGCTGGAGCTGTCCTGATGTGATTTGTACCCTATGATTGTCAGGTTTTGCCTTTATCAGAAGTTAACCTCCTCAAACAGAAATCTGAGGAACTCTGTTAATAAATACACTGCTAACATGTCTTATCCTTCTCTATGCTGATTGCAAGATCATCTTTAGCAGCAATCATGGCTGACATGACTCTTCCATACTTGATCTTATTATCCTAAGAAAAGCAAAGTCTTAGAGGAGTAACATTTTCATAAAAGTGAAGGTAACACAGGAAAACTACAGCAATTATATGCTACTTATTTGCCTGTAGACAATAAATATTGATTTGATCTGTCTAATCCACCACCACTCAAGGCAGAATGGACGACTCATGTGTGGAAGGCTTTGGTGGCTTAGCTGGCATCTAAGCTCTGAAACAAAACTGTCCAGTTCTCTATGTTACTGTTCCTGGGTCTGGAGGCTCACTGCAGGCCAGCTTTCAGAAGCACTTTCTAGATATCGGTCGGACTGACTCTCACTGTCCATTTTCTCTTTAGAAGTCACCCTCCCTTCTTGTGAAATAAATTTACTGTGTTTTATAAAAGGAGATGATTGTTTATGAATTCTGAGAATTCTTGTCCAGTTAGTAAGCAAATAAACAGTATTTACTCACAAGCACATACAATGAATGCATAAATACCCTTTTTTCCTTTACTCTGCTGTTTTCCTTCTTTTTCTTTTTTTAATTCAAATTGTTTGATTTACAGCAGCTTTTTTGTCCATCAATTCATGTTTCTCAACCTCTGTTCTACTGAATTCAGGGTTCTCTCTGCACCTGAGCTACTCCTTGTTGATGAGCTGGCCATAGTCATTTAGATAGACTCATATAACTGAAATAGAAATGGCTAAACTGAGAATATGTTATCTGATTAATTTACCTTTTGAATCTGATGGTGTTTGCCTGTTGTTTAAAAAAAATTATTGTACTTTATCCAGATGATTTGTTATTTTCAAAATCCATTTGCCTTTATGTAGTAGATTTCTGTAAAGGCAGATACTTACTGTAGATCATGACAGCTTCCATGGGTTGTATTAAGCAGAGGGGGAAAAAAAAAATTTCAAGGTAGAAAAACATTTGTTCACCGACGCACAAGCCATCCAATTAACTGCAGAACTTCATCTGTGCTAATCCTTTTGCAATTTATTAAGAATCATTTTGGCAACAGTGCCTTCTAAAACTGTGATATCAGTTAAATCAGTAGTTTAATCCAGCGTGCTCTTATGTTGTATACGCACAAATACTGGTTATGAATTTCAGTCAAACAGACCTCTCTTCGTATATTATATCCCAGTTACCTGTCTGTATTACAGATGATGTCTAGTGACCACTGAGGCAAAGGCAGATAACAGTAGGAAAGAATTAGGGCTTTATTTAATGTCTCTGACTAACCATTGGTCATCACTAGCATTGTGGGATTGTTCAGTTGCTAGCACAGAATACTTTCTCTTTGGAAGAAGAACAATAGGAAGAGCTGAGTATTGAAGAAAAATATACATTTCATACAGTTCTTCAAGATAATTACTTGTGCTAAAATTCTGGTATTTTTTAGGATTCACACAAGTTCTTGCAAATAAATCGCTGAAGTACTGAATGTACATGGAGTAATTTTGACCTCCTTGAATAATGATAGAGCTAACTCGGTACTTTCTTTTTGGGCATATGTTAATGAATGACTTTTTGTACTACTTGACTAGATCTAATTTGTAGCATTCTTTCACGTTCCAGGCAGTGAAATCACTTTTCCCTCCTAAATGTAGCTCTAAGATTACCTATCCCTTATAATCACCCATCAAAAGATTTGCTGATGAAGAATGGTGTATTGAGGTACATTTGAAGGAACTGTATGTAGCACTGGTAACATTTTTCCTTTTAAACACAGTTCTAGAGGTTCTTTTTAAGAAAACTGAATGCTTGGAAGAGGTGCCATTTTGACTTTTTTAAAAGAAATTTCCTTCTTTTGCTCACAGAACTAATGCAATCCAAACAACAAATGTTCAGTTTTTCAGAGACTGCCCAAGTAACGCATCTCAACTGTGACATAAGGAATTGCCCCTTTGTAAAAATATGATTAATATCCCATAGTTATATCACAGATATATCACTTGTATCAGCTGATATTCTTCCAGTAATTTCTGGAAATTGCGATAAGTAAAATGAGTAACATTTAAATTGTAGTTTTATCCAACACACAGTGCTTAGTAAAATTTATGTGTTTTGGGTTTTTTTGCAAACTTTAACATCAGGGTTGTTGTGTGTGATGATTTTTTTTTTTCCTCCACTGTTTCATTTCCAACTCTTCTCCCAAATCAGGCTTCATTCATAGTTTCATTAGGATAGCTATTTTCACAGTGAAAAATGCCTAAATGGAAATTGCTATGTTTTTGACAGAAAGACCATATTTTCTCAGCAAAGGAGTCTATTTTTGCTTGACACCTGTCCCATTTCTCTGGGAAAATAGACCAATTTTTGAATTTTTAATGAAATGTGAAGAACCTTGAATTTCAAGCTGTTTTTGATTTGCTGTGATACTTCTTTCACCCACCCTCTTGGAGCTGGATCAGAAAGAGACTATATTTCACATATGCTGCTAAGGCATTGGAATGAAATTCTGGCTTAACTGACATCAGTAGTCTTTATTAATTTCAATTAGACAAGAACTACTTCTATGATGAGCAGGCAACTAGTGGAAAAATATATCCAGCTAGCTGCCCAGTCAGATAGAAACTTGAAAGAAATTCTCTTTGAAGGCTTCTGTTATCTCTTTGACTTTTTATGATCACCACTTCACATAAATGATTTACCAGCATGTTCATAGATAGATGCCTTGGATGCATTTGTATGGAGGTAATTTTCCATGAGTATTTGTGTTATGAGTTCTGTCCCAACTTCTGTCTCTCTCTCTCTCTTTTTTTTTTACTCAAGGAAGAAGTCAAAATAGAAGAAAAAAAATCTGGGAACAGAACCATAAAGCTTGTATAAAGACAGCTGTTGCAGTTTTCAGAGTAGTTTTTAAGACTTTGACACGCTTTACAGATGCCCTCTCTCCTGCTATGGTTTTTCCCCCATGAGCTGGGTGACCAGCTGGTTGTGGAAATGTTGGATTCAATGTAGGACAGATGAACCAAATTCCAGGGACTATCATGACTGCAGATGAGAAGTGGATGCTTCCAGCAGGGTTTTGGCAAAGGAGGTGTGGCGGCTAGTCCAATTATTTACAAATTCATAGGTTCCCCTGAACTCAGTGGCAACAGTCAGGGGATGTTCTTTTGTTTGGAGATCCATAATCCTTTTTCTCTACCATGTCTTGAACTTGAGAAGCTATGTCTTGCGTCATAATGACTTCCTTATGACTGTTCTGTTTTTAAGCCCACGCTGTGTAAATTTCAATCCAAAACACTTGCTTTTCCAGGAAAATCCCATTAAATATATCTGGATTTTTACTGAATTTCATTTATATGGTACACTGCATTGAAGAATAGATTTCTTATTGTCTCAGTATAAGGATAGGCCTAGGTGTTCCTTCCATGCAGCTTGAAAGATGGGCACTTAATACCTGAATTATCTCTATTCAGGCATGTATTTGTCTTTGGACTGAATAGTATTCTGAGAGTAACTGCAAACAACTTTCAACATGAAATTTTTCATTTTTTTTTTAAACTGGTACGTACAGATTATCTAATTTTATTTTATATCATAAAGAATGGACCACAAAACTTGTGAGAAGAATATTGTTGTATTTTGTAGTATTTGACTACGAGGAAACTTGCAGTGCAAACAACAAATTATGGACGGCAAATAATTTGCAAGCATTCCATAGGCCAATACAATGCATTATGATTTATATACTGTGAATAATGATTTATGAACAGTTCACAAACAAAGAAATTTACTGGTATTAATTGATTGCTGTAGATAATTCAGTTCAGCCACTTGTGATTTAGACAGGATTTAAATTAGTAGCTAGTAATATGAATGTTTGAAATCCACTGAAGATACCCTCAGAGCATCTAGTCCCCCTCCTGTAAGAGTTCTTAGTTTAATTGTTTTTTTTCATGGTTGATTTATGTTTGCTACTTGTATTTGCAGAACCTTGTTGATGGCATTTATGTTTATTTTGAGTAAAAATACTGCCTTAACCCTTAAAGGCAGCACAACATTATTTATTTTTACGTAATATAATTTTTATGGTTAAGCTTAATCTTTATTAGTATTTGTAACTTTCCTGCAGACAATTCTCAGCACATAATTAGATTGTGTTGACTGCTATTTCTTGTTCCAACTGATGATTAGAAATAGTACTGAGTTCAAAACATTTCCAGCTCAAGGAAAAATTTTCATTCACAGACTGATATGTGGTTGGATCTCTTGTCCTAACTTTTTAATACTTCCAATAGATGCCTTTGGGCAAACCAGAAGTACTAATAAATTGGATAGATAAAGAAAACCATCAAAACCCTGCTGAAATAGCTACAGAAGAGCAATCAAAAACATTTGCCAGTGCTCTGGAATATTAGGCATTCATTACAAAGTCACTGCACAGAATAACTGTGGAGCAATAAGTTCACTTACACGCAAAGCTGAATTGCTTCATAAGGCTGCATTTATAATCTGAACATTTATATAAAGGCCAAATATTTTCCAAAGAGATTAAACTCACCTGGGTCCCAGTCTCTAGTGTGACTTCAGAAAATAAAATGTTCTGATTCACAAGTGTTTTGTGCTACAGAAAATTAGCTATGATCTGTCCTCTCTGAAAGCAGTGAGAAAAAACTCACAATACTGTCATAGCAAGCTGCATTCACTAGCAGAGTGGTTTGGTGAACCTGAAGGGATAAGGCTATTTTACATAAGCTAAAACAAAATGTGGAAGAAGATGGGGAACCATGGCCTTTTAGTGTGGTGCCAGACCTGTTTAGATCAGATTTCAAGTCTCTGTGGCCCTCACAGAGAACTTGTGACTGAGGGAAGCAGTGTGCAGGGATAAGCAGAAGAGGAAGCCCTTGTCTTGAACATGAATAAGCATCTGGAGTGAGCAGGAGGCTCCCAGTTGCCTCAGGATGCTAAGGCAGCCAGCAGCTGAACAGAGGTAGAGTTGTTTTTCTAGCTGAGAGTAAACAGAGAAGTTTGTGGCAAAAGTAGTGAAAGAAGAAGAAGTATGGAGCATTGACTGCAGCCATAGTGCACTCTGGTGACAGATGGATCCCTCATTTGTCCCTCCACCTCTGGTACCTGTGTTGATCCATGTTCCCGACAAGAGTGGCGATGAATAGAAAGCCATCAAATCAATTAAGGAGCAGCTGGGTGAGATGCTAGGAGCAGAGGTGGGTAGGTTTTTTAAGGCTTTTAATACTTTTGTCACTGGAAGTAAAAGCCTGTCTTGGAGAGACAGCACAGCAGACAAAGAAGTTGTGCAACATTGCTTTTGTTAGTGAATGAAGGATCATAGCCACCTCTAGATCCGAGGAAGCCTTGCCAATATGTTCTAATGGATGCCAGAAGTTTTGTGGCTTTTGAGCATCCAGATGGAAAAATCCTTCGATGCAGTATGTCTGCTCTGTGGGTTATGGACGGATGTCGATCTTATGTCTGCCACAGGTTTTGTACACTGGTGGGCTGTGTGAAGGGAGATTGACAGGGAATTGATGCTGAAACTTGACAGGACCCTAAACATAGTTCACCATAAACCTTAGTGGTGTTCTATATGCTTATATATTACCTCCTGCTTTGCTGTTCCAGCATTGCTGGCAGAGAACTTGAGAATTCCATTCCATGGTCTACGCTCTGCTTTTCTCCATCCCATTCAGCACCACTCTTAAAAGCGTCATAAAGTTATATTTAGAATGATTTCACATCACACAAGTGTGTGTGTGTGCGTATGTGACTATATACCTTTGTATGTGACTTTTTGCTCTTGTTCTTTCTCCCCCTATTTTATTATCAAGCCATACCAGTTGGATGCATCAGTTGGTGTTTTGAGAGCTATTTATAACATATAAAAATAGTGTGTGAAATTGCTATAATTATATTCTTCAGTGCATAAGCAGGTGAATGGTTGTATGTGTGTGAAAAAGAAAATAGGGTTTTGCTTGTTTCATCAAATAGCCAGAAGAGCGTTTTCCACAAAACTAAGCCTTTTTTCCTCACATTCAACTCACAAAGTCTTGTTAGTGTTATTTATGTATATTCTGCTAGTTGTGACCCCCATGGGCTGGGTAGTGGTTGTGGCTGCATTGGGGGAAAAAAAAGAAGTATTATAACACACCAAATACAGAAGTAGCTTGAAACCACAAGGTCAGTGGGATTTCATAGGGCAATTGCTCACCTCACATGGCTGGTGCTGTAGAAACCTGGAGAAAGTGTTTTGCCTTAGAGCAGCAGGGTGGCCTGCAAAGGTTTCATAGGGAGTGAGGGAGAAGAGAGGAATGATCTAGGGGATATCTGAAGTGGATCTTTGCCAAAAGGGGGTCATTTTTATGAAGAAGATAAAGTAGTAGTTAGTGATGCAGTAGGAGGAGAAAGAGAAGGAAAGCAAGGGTGTAGCTGGGGCAAAAGAAGTGATCTTAAGGGGAGGTTGGAACAAACAAGGGATCATAATGCTCAGAGACAATGTGACAAAAGAGCCTTATGGTATCACTGCACCTCCAGCAGCTGCTCCTGCCAGCTTTGGGACCTGACTGTCTCTTCCCAGCATCCTCATCTCTTCACTGCCACCTGCTTCCTCATGGCTGGGAATTGCCTCTGAGCACCTGCGTGCGAAAGGGTCTCTTGAGCTTGAGGGAGATGCTGAGTAGGAGAGAGAACCCCAATTTTTTATTTTCCTTCCCACTGCTATTTCAGTATTCTTATACCACCCCGCAGGTGTTCCTGGTGGCTCAGTCTCTGGCTGCTAGCCCAAAGCAAACTGGGCATCACTACAGCTTTACCTTTCCAGGAACAAAGCCCTCTTGTGTAACTGTGGTGTGCCCTTGTTCTACTAGGTCTCCTGCTGCCTTGGAGCTCTGCCTGATTGGAATTGGATTCTCTGTGGACAGAGGCATTCTTGTTCAGAGCTTTCATCCAGCAGTGCTGAGAGACCTATGCAAGAATAATCTTCCTCATTTTCTGGAATCCCAACTCTAAAATAAGTTCTTAACAAAAATGAACACAGCAGAGCACCTAAGGAATCTCTGACAGAAACTAAAGCTGGAGAAAATGAAAATAGCTATTTAGTGTTGCTGCAGTGCTTTTGTTTTCTGGATTCTCGTTTAATTTATTCTTTTAGATGTCCTGAACATTTGTAGATTTGATTTAAGCTCACTGTAATGCAAGCTATAGAACAAGTGCGGCTTTAGGATTGGGAAGATGTTGGCTGTTATTCATTCATTCCCTTGGTACAATCTGCCCGGTCAGATATGCTTATGTCAAATTAGAATATGAGGTTTATGTTGTCCATGTACACACCTAACACGTGGATGGACCACTAGAAAATTCATTGGTTTTGTACGCTTCTGTCTTCAATAGTTTTCAGAGTGCAATCCTGCCATGCCAAAGTTTGATTGTTCGCATTGCCCAATGTACTTTTCTATCATAGAAATAAATGAAAACAGGTTTCTGCAGTTCTTCCAATTGCAAAACCCCTCCCCAAGTTTGTTGCTGAAAGTGATGCATGCTTTTTTCCCCCACATGCTGAATCTGTATTCTTTAACAAAAAGAATCTGAACCAATAGCGCCAAAAGACTCCTAAAATTTCTTTGATTCAATTTAAAAATCTACTTTTCTTAAAGATATGTTTGCTTAAAATGTGCTAAGTGACAGTTTACTACTGATTGCTATGAAATATGATCTTCGATTTTAAAAAATCTGCAGCTGTTCTGTCTGAGAAAGAGGAATGAGGGCAAAAGTAAAATTTAAAATAGCCCAGATATAGCTGAGGGTCCAGCTTGCTTTGCAGTCTTCCTTCAACATGCTGGCTTTGTCATGTAACTTGGGACTGTTAGATCTGAGTGGCTGTAGATTCCCCAATCCTGTGTCTTAACCTGAGCGCAGACAATTCTTGTCCTGTCTAAGTCAACTGTTGATAAGAGCGTCATTTCAATTGCTTGTGGGAAGTTGAACTCCTCTCTGAGTGTTATTTCAGAATTTCAGTTTCTGTCTCAACATTGGAAAGATCTACATTGTGCATATCAGTTCCCCCCTCATACCTTTGTCCGGGTGATCTATCTTGGAGACTCCAGGAAAGTCCTTCAGAAAGATGTTCCATAGCATATATGCATATACACACCCCCATAGAAAAGCCCTGGATGTTGTATATCTGTATTCAGGATCAGAGAATGGGGGTGTTTTGATACAGTATCATTCCATCTGTCTAAAGCATCTAAGGGGAGAGTTTTTCTTAGGGATGTAATTCTACTTGTAGGTAAGCTATGTCACCTTCTGCAGGTAGCTGTCTGTCTCCATCTGCTAGAGGAGGAATCCAGCACAAGTGAGCCGCTAAAGTTTGGTCCAGACCTTCATCTTCCTCAAAATATAGGCGTAAGTATTAAGAAATTACTATTCTGAAGCAAGTGTAACGTGCTGATATGCATTCCTCCTTGTTACTTAGAAGAATGATGGTTATTTGAGCAAAGTTAGATAGGATGGAACTGTATATAGACAAAGTAGAAATGAGAAATCTCAGATCTGAAATTCTGTCTGTTTAGGGAGAAGCTTGGAAGAAATGTTGCTTCAATTTTTTCCCCGCTTCTTGTTCTGTCAGTTACAAGTGTGTGAGTTCCATCGGCTTGTTTTAATTTGATTTTATACAACAGATCTATGGCAACAGCATCTTTCCAAGCCACTATTCCTCTTCTAAACAGAACGAGTTAATTTTATAGTATTATCATTATTGATCGATTTCTGCACTTTCAGTCATGAGCTTGCACGTATTTTCTGAGAAAGCTTTTCCCAATTTGGTTTTCAGCTTTTTCTGAAAAAGGAACTACTAAGAATTTCCAAATTTTTCTGACCGACCTACTTGCAAACCATGTTGAGGGCACATGGTACTGAGGCTGAACTGATGTCTTTAAAAAGAATTCCAGTCAGCATTAGGATGTTCTTATTCCATTTCATTATATGTGTAGTTAGCATATCTAGGTAGACACTAGTGATTAGTTTATCTAACTTACAGTATCCATAGTATCTACTTTTAAATATTGACCTGCTGACATGCACACTCTGAAACTATTTAGGAAGGTAGAGTATTCAAAGTGTTCTGCCACAAGCAGGTTATTTTGGGTTCTATTTGGAGTCTTGGAAATAACAGCAATGATTTTGGGTGACTGAAAGGGACATATGCTCATGATAGGTCCACTTAAACTATCTCACTTTCTTAAAACAACAATAAAAAGTCCTGTGAGACTGAAGAGAAAATAAAGGAAAAAGATGGGAGAGCCCCTGAAATAAACAGGGAATTTTCATTAGGAATTTTTGAAAGTGCATGGGCTCAACCTGGCTACAGCAGCATGTCTTCTTGCAGAGAGATCTAATTCTTATTTGTTCTGCCTGAGAAATATTTCATCTTATTTAGCTGGGGATAAGAGAATGCAAGAGAGAGATTCTTTCTCTTGGGCACAATCAAGCTGAGAAAGGGAGAAAATTAACACAGCTGCCTGTAGCTGTCATGAATCAGAGCTTGTAATCATTTTATAAAAGTATGGGCCATTCACAGTGATGCACAAATGCCCCTTTAAGATCATTCTGTTGCTGCATGACCTCCAGGTGACCTGGCTGAAATGGTTAACTGAGATTTTGGCAACATGCATTTACTCTATTCATAGATGTGAGCAAACTGACTAGAAATGCACTGAGATGGAAGAACCAAATGAAGAGTCCTTCTGGTAAACAACTATTGATACTTAAACCCAAGAGACTTTTTAAACATATCAGTTGAGAGAAGTAGTATAAATGAGCCTTATAAAACATGAGAAAAATAATAAAAATGCAATGGCTTTATGTTGTTTTGAGCATTGCTCAGAGTACACTTAAGCTGCCTTTCACCTTGAGGTAGGTTTGAATAGAGGCATATTCAACAAGCCTAAGATTTGAGTACCTTTTCTCTCAGAAAAGGACTTTGCTGACCATGCAGCAATTCCCATTTAGAATTGTAAAATTTGGAATGATTTGGTGCTCACTGCTCAAATCAAAGGGAAGTCATTTTGCATGGACATCTCTTAAGCAATATTTCCTATCTGTTTCGAGTGTTAGATACTTAAATCGTATTCATGTGATAAATCTATCCAGTTTACTTTTTTGGAACACCTACAATCAAACAACTCTTTAAAAAAAAAAAAAAATAGTAGTCACCTCCCTCCTTCCACTCCAGGACCACCTTTAAGCACAAAAGGAAAAAAAAAAAAAAAAAAGAATGTTCCTTTGAGGTGTTCCTTTGAGATTGATTTCAGCAGTTTTTGAATTGATTCCCTCCTCTGTTGTCACAGTGGGATAGGTGGAGGCTGGATGACAGCAGATTTGTGGGGGTGTGATGTAAAAGGTATGCACCTAGCCTTTTCTTGGGATGGGAGACAAAGAGGAAACCTGCTTTTACAGGCTGTCTGCATCGCCCAACAATATGTGGTGTGATACATGTAAATGAATACCTACTAAGAATGCTGTCTAGTACTTCTTAGTCTGTGTGGAGTCGCAGTCTGAGCAGCTATAACCACCCAAGAAGTTCAGTAATAATCCCTAAAGACTATTACATCTGAAATGCCTTATAGGTGTTATGAAATCCAAATCATAACAGCAAAAAGCTGGAGTCAAAGTATTTGGCAGGGTATAAGGAGTGCAGCAGCCTGTTGGCAGTTTCATTTGTACTTGAATTAGGATAGCCTATTCCTGAGTCAGGAAATAAGCCAGAAATTTAAAAAACTGAATGAAGGTCTTGTGTTTAAAGATCTCTGATAGCCTTTATGCATCTTTAAAACCAATAAGGAAATAGGCATCTGCATCATGAAATGTATCCTTCAAGTTACAAGGCAATATCAATATTTCTACTTTTCATGACAATGTGATACTTGGATCACATCATGCAGAAAAAATAGGTTGCATCCACATGTAAACTCAAAAACTGGTCAAGATTCACACACAAAAAGGGCATATGTTCAATAAAAGCATTTTTCATCATGCTGTATTACTTAGTATATTTTATATTCTATACAGCATACTAAACTTGTTGAAAATATCTATAAATGTATGTGTATTTTTTTTATTGTTTTAAATAAAGAAACTATAGCTTTAGGTTATGACTCATATTCCATAGGAGCAGGAAGGTACTCTTCAAGTCTACTTTTAAACTGCCTTAACAATGCTTTAGTCTTGAGTGTCATGGGATGATGATACATTGAACTGTAGGGATTATTGTCTTTTTCGAAAGGATGAAATTCTCATCATGTGAACATTCGATGGCTTGGTCTATTAATTTTTGAGTTAAAAAATAACAGGTAAAATGGATTTCATTTCCAAAATCTTATTTGGAGGTAGCAGAAACCACTTGCTTGAACAAAAATTTCTATGGGTAACTAAGCAAGCATTCATTATTTAATGGTTGTGCCAAGTGTGCCATGTAATTAAGGTTGCAATATGATTTCCATTTAAATGCCAATGTTGTGTTTGGATAAGACAGCTCAGACTCCTGCATTTCTGGAGCATTCAGTTGATTTCAACATGTCGTTAAATGGGGATGCATGGAAAGTATTGGCACTACTGGGAACCCACTTGCAGTCTGAAATAGTAGGTCTGCAAGGTAAATGTGGTAAACTAAATATGTGATATGGCTAAATACATGATACAGCTACAGGCACAACACTGGAGAAATAGGCGATTGTTAAATTCTAGAGCAAAGACAATTTGACCATCATTCTTATCAAAACACTTTTTTTCCCATGACATAAAGAAATGCAAATATTTGCCTAGCTGGTTCAGGAGAAAAATAGTGTTCTTTAACTATTTTCGTGCAGACGAGGAAACCTTCTCAGCACCTGAAGCAGGGAATATGCACTCAGGATAAGAGGTGGCTTGAAATGAAAATAATAATTTAATTAGATAACATAGTATAACTTCAGACAGTGATGGGGAGGAGAATGAGCTAACATGAGTGACTCTGGTGAAAGGATATGATGAAGCAAAATGGTAAGATAATCAGACCTTTGGTAAGAAACCTAGATGTTTAAACTCAGATCTATGACTGCAGGATAGATCCATGAACGTATGTATGAAAGATATTACTTTGGGTGAAATCTACTACCCTTTGCATTGCTTCATAACACACAACCTTACAAGCAGTTTGATCCCTGGACATGAAAAGATGTTAAAATCAGGCAGAATATACCTGATACAGATAGGTAGAGTATAATGTTGTATCTGGTAGCAAATATAAGGAAAAAACCTCCTGGGCCTGCCTCCCTTCTACCACTTCTTTTGGTCCATGGGTGGGTTTTTATTTTCCTTGAATGGAGGCACTTTGCTGGCATACCTGAGTTGTGCAGCTGCTATCCCCTTTTTTCCCATTTGGTCATTAGAAAGAGCTAGGCTTATCCAAAGATGCAGAGAAGCCAAAGGATGATTACAGTAAGAACCCTGAATTTTCAGGCTTGTTTGGGGGGAACCTCCCACTGGAGGCTGTTCGCTCCGTTTCCTTCCTTTTCTAACTCTGGGCCGTTGTGTGTCCTTGGCAATTATCCGTTCTAATGACAGTTAAGGTTTAGGATGTTACGATCATCTCACAGAGGACTGTTCAATAAGGAAATGACATTACAAGTAATTGTAGTCATTCAGATGATGTAAGTTATGAAAATGCTGGCAACCTTCAGGTATCACCAGAAAATTAGGAAGCTCTGCAGATACATTCTTTGACTGAAGGAAGTGTTCAGTTTTTAGTTTTTAGAAGGTTAGTTTATAACTGATGGCAACAAATGGATTGAGAAGGCTGGGGTTAAATCATGAAAATACAATGCTGAATGTTCAGCACTAAACTTTAATGTTACTCCATTTTATTTCATATTTTTTTATGTGTAAAGTACTGGAAACTACTTTTCCTCCTTGAAGCCCCCACAATTCCACTTAATAATACTTTAAAACAGTAAAAGACTTGCATCTTTAAGTACAAAATTGTTAACTAGTAATGATTTTTGAGAAAGTCGCTTACATAACTAATGTGATTGTACTGAGTGGAATCTGAAATATTGGCTGGAATCTGAAACAGTCTATGCTGGGCATTGTCTGTCTCAAAACTGCCGAGGCAGAAAGTAATAATACCTTTACCTGTATTGCCATGTGTTCTGTACAGTTTGGGATGTGATTTTTCAGAGCTATTGAACACCTTGAACTTTCTTTGAAATATTTGCACACTTACAGAACATCTTAGAAAGTATGGATTTGGTTTTGGACTCCTAATGATTCAAACGAGTGTTTGTTCAGTTGTTTGGACCAGCTCCCTCCACTGTAGTATCTGTTATGTATTTTCAGATATGGACTTAGCCTAAGATCAGAGTTCCCTTAACCTTCAATATTTAGATCTGGGGAATGGGTTTCATCCATATCTCAGAAAGCACCTTTTTGCTACATCAACTAGCAAACCTTGTTCACAAAAGCATGATTCTAAATTTCAGGATTCTTTGATATATAATCCAAAGCTGGGTAAGTATTTCCATATAAGCCATTATATCTACATATTCAGAATAAACATGAACAGTGATTTGCTTTTGGAAAAAAAAAAAAAAAAAAAAACTGGAATACTTTGAAGTAATTTACATTGCCATTTTTAATACTGTCTTACTAACTGAAATTCAGATTCTTTACACTCTATGGGGTTTAGAAGATACAGCATAAGGACACACCATAAGTTCAGAGGAAATACTCAGAATTTCGCAGACTCCAAGATGGTGGAAATTTAGAAACTTTTGTTCAGCCATAGAACTCCATCTGTGTTGCTCCCAAATGTAAAATCTGAAGATTGAATGAGCTGTCATTAGTTTAAGTTCAGTGTAGAAATGTGTTGATGCTTTTGGGGTGTTATTTTTTCCTTAGCCATCAGGTATATTGAACTTGATGCAGAGAAAGCATGAAACCAAGATTTACTTGCTGTTCACAGATTTTAGAAGATGGATAAGGCCTAATAGATCACCTGGTTTGCTATCCTGGGGGAAAAAATGCCAGCTGCTACATTTTTCCACTTTTGCTTGCAGTTGATCCTGAAAATCTTGGCTGATGGGGCTTTCATCCCATCCCACACCTTGAGACGTCTTCCTGAGAAAAACTAAATGCATCTTGCAAGGCACTTAAAATACGGAGTGCCCATCTTATGCATATTCTGCTACTGTAAATTTCCTGGAAAGACACAAAATGGGCGGTAGTGGGGGAACTTCAGGATCTGGCCAACTCACCACAGTTCCCAGGGTAAGACGTCCACCCTGAATGCATGTGTGACCCTGATAGAAATGCAGCTGCAACCATGGGTGTTGCTAACCAGAAGGAAATTATGAGCTCTGAAGTGAAACCAGGTGGAAAGCAGTCTGTTAGGCAGGTCAGAAACTGATGCCAAAGATGATAGGAGAACTCTTCTTTTCATGGTTTTTAACAGCAATTAAAAGAACAACAAGGTTATAATAACACTTTTGCACGCTTTATGAGAAGAAGGTTGAGTAACACCAGATTAATGAGATAACAAGCAAAGCTGTAATATTGATGATGATTGAATTATGATAGACATAAAACTGTTGATAAAATTTTTCTGAAGAAGTTCAGTAATAATGCACTTTGGGAACAGAAGTTGTGGTAAATGTCAGAAATGAGTGATGCTTTCTGCTTTTTTTATTATTATTATTTATTTATTTTTAAGCTTTTGTGACACATTAAGTCCCCTGGGGTAAGTTTGCTTCTTTTAGTACTTGAACGGATGGATATGAGAGCAACGGGAATATTTTGGATTAGAAAAGAACACCAAGAAAGAAAGGCACAACACAACTCTGATTTATTCTGGGTAACTGACAGTCTGTGGTTTTGTGTCATACTGTATTGAGTGAACATCTCAGCAAGGGTTCCACCTCCTCTCTGTAAACCTAGTTGTTAAGCCAATTAAAAGTGCACAGAATCAGCTGTAACATGTTCTTCTAATGTATACCTTTAAATTGAATTATTATCCTTTAAGCACACTGGAGCAGCATGTACTTTGTTAATCAGGCATCAAGTAGCTGTGACCAACTTTGTTTCTTCATGCCATTTGCAATAAAAATAAAAAGGTTTCTCTGTGGGCAACACATGCAAGGAAGCTTTCAGATGCTGTAGGATGTGTTCACAAATTTTGCTGGTGTTTTCATATCGCATTCTGAGTGTGTGGTGTCCACGAGCAAGGACTGCTGAGAAATTATCAGAATAATGCAAGTATTATCAGAGAAGAGACACACTCACACCCATGTAGGCGCATTCTGTAGAAAAATGGAGTGGCAGCTACTGGTTTCTAGGTAGGATAGATGCCATTGCAAGTGCTGTAAAACTTTGAGCCAATGAACATGAGTGTGGCTGTACTAACTCAGTTTTAAGAAAAATAATTTAATGTAGCTTTTTTCTGCATCTGCCAGTTTGCAGGTCTGGTATTTCTCATTTGCAGTAAGCCACTGTGTGCCACAGAATAGTGAGGAAATGAAGCAGGAGAAACTGAGCTGAGATTTGTGAAATGCGCAAATTAGTAAAGGCAAAGACTTCGGCAGTATCCTCTGAAATATTACATATGTAGGGAAGTATTAGGCCAGTGGCAAATCTGCTCCTGGGATGTGTAACATACTGCCAAACCCAGAAAATGAGAAAATCAATCTAGTGTCAGTTGTTGCCTGGTTCTACTCTCTCTATGGGTTTGTATTCATGTATGAAAATACAGATCCCCAGGTTGGTTGTGAATAAACATTAATTCATTGCTTTCAGTGTGTTTGTGCCAATTTATCCCAAGTGAGAGATCGGGCTGGATTTAGTGGAGGTAGCAGTATCAGTGATTTGTCCTCCCTTCTCTTTCATGGGAAAAGAATTCTAACAGCTGAAGAAGCTGATAAATCATTTGGAAAGACAAATAAAATATAGGTCTTGCCTCCAGAACTTATTCACGACAACCACTATTGTTACCTCTGCTATTTCCTGCTCAGTGGGAAAATGTGTATAAATCCCCTGTGTAGATGAAGCCCAAGTGATCTCAGATCAGAAACATCCAGTATTGACAGAGTGATTATATTTTCTTTACTGAGAGAGAAAGAAATCAAGGTCAGCTCACAACAGAAAGTTTTGCTTTGACCATATGTACGTGAAGGGGTTGGTTGGTTGCTTTGGGGAGTGAGTTTATTTATTTATTTATTTATTTATTCAGTCAGTTCTTGGCAGTCCAAGGCCAATTCAAAAAAAAAAAAAAAAGCAAACTGAGAAAGCCCTTATTCTGGAGCTGATGACAGAAATTGCCAAGCAGGGTTCCCAGTGACTCAGAAGCCAGGACAAGTCTATATGGGATCCTACAAATACTGCTTTGCACTGGCAGAAGTTTATATCACCCCTGCTGTTGCAAACAAAAGAGGTCAGGATCAACAATTTGGTATTTTGCAGCAAAATTTTGTTTCTTCTGAGAATTTCCAGGTAGCTTTGTTTTGATGTGATGGAGTTAAAAGGACTAAATCATCATCTTGTCAATGCTACTTCTCTTTCAAATGCCTATTTACAATACAGTAACATAGGTGCTCTCTGCCTTAATCAGAGCAATTCAGAGTCCGATGCTGTTTAATTTTCTCCTGTTCCCTTGATGTTTGTTCCAAATATTGTTAATCCTTTGGACTTAATAAACAAATGAAATACAAGCTGAAACAAGGTGGTCCTGCAAGCGTATGTGGGGGAATTAGTTGTGTTACTCGCTAAACAAGAAAGTCTTTGAAAAAGAAGCAACTGGAGGTGTACTTATGGGAATGTTCAGAGACCAAACCTCATCTCCTTCCCTCCCACTCGCCATGTCCTCATGAGGACAAGCATCTGGAACACCGAATAGTATAACTCCTTTGTGAAAGGAGACTTGAAGACTGGTCAAGCAACCTCAGAGGAACTCTAAGCAACAGACCAGTTAGTTACCGGTGGGAGCACTAGAGTTAGGTAGGCAGTGTTCCTAAGGGAATCACATCTTTTGGAAATTATACAGGAGAAAGGGAGAGAAAGCCTATTTTGTCTTCCCTTCATGCAGTGATACATCTTCTTGTGTTGAAGCTGCTTTGCTCAATACCCCCTCTTTCAGGGGTAAGAGCAGGAGCTACGCCCAGTGTAGTCCTGCCCCACAGGAGAAAATGGAAGGAATATTCAAATTCCTCATCCTTTGATAGTTGCATTGGCCTCCTTTCAGCCTCCTGTGAGGCAGAAGCACCACCAAAGTGTGTGTGTATGTGTGTGTGTAAATGCTAGTTATAGTGTAGCCCTGCGCAGCGTTATCTTTTGATTTCATACACTTGAGCCTAAGATAAATACTGTGATTTCCCCCTTCCCCTGCCCCTAGGTTACAGGGTTGTGATTTATTCTTGTGCTTTTAACTTGGTTTACATGCCATGCTTCAATCTACCATAATATTTTCTCTCCATTTTTCCTTTTCATTCTGTTCTTGCCTTAAATAGAGTCTCAGATCAAGTCCTNAAATCCCCTGTGTAGATGAAGCCCAAGTGATCTCAGATCAGAAACATCCAGTATTGACAGAGCGATTATATTTTCTTTACTGAGAGAGAAAGAAATCAAGGTCAGCTCACAACAGAAAGTTTTGCTGTGACCATATGAACGTGAAGGGGTTGGTTGGTTGCTTTGGGGAGTGAGTTTATTTATTTATTTATTTATTTATTCAGTCAGTTCTTGGCAGTCCAAGGCCAATTCAAAAAAAAAAAAAAAACAAATCAGGAAAGACCTCATCTTCAAGCGATNAGTTCTTGGCAGTCCAAGGCCAATTCAAAAAAAAAAAAAAAGCAAACTGAGAAAGCCCTTATTCTGCAGCTGATGACAGAAATTGCCAAGCAGGGTTCCCAGTGACTCAGAAGCCAGGACAAGTCTATATGGGATCCTACAAATACTGCTTTGCACTGGCAGAAGTTTATATCACCCCTGCTGTTGCAAACAAAAGAGGTCAGGATCAACAATTTGGTATTTTGCAGCAAAATTTTGTTTCTTCTGAGAATTTCCAGGTAGCTTTGTTTTGATGTGATGGAGTTAAAAGGACTAAATCATCATCTTGTCAATGCTACTTCTCTTTCAAATGCCTATTTACAATACAGTAACATAGGTGCTCTCTGCCTTAATCAGAGCAATTCAGAGTCCGATGCTGTTTAATTTTCTCCTGTTCCCTTGATGTTTGTTCCAAATATTGTTAATCCTTTGGACTTAATAAACAAATGAAATACAAGCTGAAACAAGGTGGTCCTGCAAGCGTATGTGGGGGAATTAGTTGTGTTACTCGCTAAACAAGAAAGTCTTTGAAAAAGAAGCAACTGGAGGTGTACTTATGGGAATGTTCAGAGACCAAACCTCATCTCCTTCCCTCCCACTCGCCATGTCCTCATGAGGACAAGCATCTGGAACACCGAATAGTATAACTCCTTTGTGAAAGGAGACTTGAAGACTGGTCAAGCAACCTCAGAGGAACTCTAAGCAACAGACCAGTTAGTTACCGGTGGGAGCACTAGAGTTAGGTAGGCAGTGTTCCTAAGGGAATCACATCTTTTGGAAATTATACAGGAGAAAGGGAGAGAAAGCCTATTTTGTCTTCCCTTCATGCAGTGATACATCTTCTTGTGTTGAAGCTGCTTTGCTCAATACCCCCTCTTTCAGGGGTAAGAGCAGGAGCTACGCCCAGTGTAGTCCTGCCCCACAGGAGAAAATGGAAGGAATATTCAAATTCCTCATCCTTTGATAGTTGCATTGGCCTCCTTTCAGCCTCCTGTGAGGCAGAAGCACCACCAAAGTGTGTGTGTATGTGTGTGTGTAAATGCTAGTTATAGTGTAGCCCTGCGCAGCGTTATCTTTTGATTTCATACACTTGAGCCTAAGATAAATACTGTGATTTCCCCCTTCCCCTGCCCCTAGGTTACAGGGTTGTGATTTATTCTTGTGCTTTTAACTTGGTTTACATGCCATGCTTCAATCTACCATAATATTTTCTCTCCATTTTTCCTTTTCATTCTGTTCTTGCCTTAAATAGAGTCTCAGATCAAGTCCTGTTTTGCCCGAGCCTTCACTGATCTTTCTTTCTAATAGAAAGTTGGGTAATAGTTTGATTTCTTTCAACCTTATCACCTTCCTTCTCCCCCACCGCTCCCACATTTCTGCTCCAAATACTTTGGGAAGGTCTCCAATTAACTTTTTCATTACCTTTGCTTTTTTTTTGCTAACTAGGGAATAACCCTAAAATGCCTCCCATGCACTGGGATCCTTTTTGCCCTCCTTCATTCATACGCAGGAATTCCTACTGGAGACTTTGAAACTGTATCCTACCATGTCTCAGCCTTTGAAAGGTGTCTTTCAGGCAGGAACTGGTTAATAGCTTTTGTTTTAAAAACAGGCAGTGAGGAAATGGAGGTTTTAGGGTTGGTAAGTTCCTCATTCCAGTCTAAGTGGAACATATCTTGAGAGCTTACTCTACCTTACCCCCTTCCCTGCTATAGGTATCATTGTTTGCCACTGGGCGTGTATAACTAGATACTCTATTACAGTGGCTGTTTCTCATGGTTGATAGGAAATACACTTTTTCCTATGGGTAAATGTAGAGTCATGTAAGGCTGGAGCTCAGCCAATAGTTAAAAATGCCAATTCTACATAGAACATGTTATTTTAAACTGTGGAAGTGCATTTCTCATATACTGGGGCTTCCTGTTTCTGGTCTGCAGATATTTCCATGCAGCAAGATCTGGCCACTTGATACAACTGTATATCTTGTCACAAGAAGCGTCTTCAAACTGCTACTCAGTCTTACAGGAGCTCTGCTTCCCTTTCAAACAAAAGTGGAGGAGCCAGTCTCACTGTCTGATGTGCAGTGATCTGTTGGACAGTTAAATAAGGTTTTTCTTAGTCTTTCTCCATCATTTACCTTCCTGGTGGTTCATGCCATGGAAAAAGCATTCTTCTGACATCTTTCAGTGTGTTTGTGAGGTCTCCTGCCAACAAACCTTATCCATGTGCAGAAAATATGGGGAGCAAGTGTTCAGCCCAGTGACAGCTCATATGTAGATGTAACATCAGGATTAGATGTATTATAAGCTTCAAATTATCTTTTTCATATCCTACTTGAAAGGGCTTGCTCACAAGTTAGTATTTTTGTTGACTTGGAATTGCACGTATTACGGGTGTAATTCTCTGCTCTGCTCCCATTTTGCCATTTTTGTTTTGTAGGAGTTTTATTTCTATGCTGTGGGGTGATATACAGTTGGAAACAAACAAGACTTCTCAGCTTATTCAGTTTTTGAAGGTGATTTTCTATCCATTCTTGTATAAAACAGAATAAACATATTTGACCAAAACACAAATAACCTTGATACCTCATCTCCAAATTAAAGGCATATTCACTTCCCCATTTTATCATACAAAGATAGAAGTGTTCCCTGAAGATCTAATTCAAGCTTTGAACTTCTGTCAGAGATTAGGCCAGCAGCCTTCTGACCAGTCCAGTTTGCCAGCCAGAGACGGACCCCTATCACCTCCTGTCAGGCTGTGCATCAACACTGTCAATCTCAAGGTCCAGCTAAATGAACTCCGCTGGGGCAAAACAGCACAGGACACAGCATGCTTTTGATACTTTCTCCACATCTCTAGGTGCAGGTGTGTGGCTTTGAGGAGGAGGCTTCTACCCCTTTGGCCTCTGTGCTCAATTGGGATGACAAGTTTCATTACTAGTATTAAAAATAGTAATAATAATAATCATAGCAATACAGGTAATCTCAGAGTGTGATGCAAACCCACTGAAGTATCAAAAAAGCTCTTAACATGAAGGGAAAGCTTCTGGAGAGGTGCCTTCTGAAGATTAGAAACCACTACAAAGGCTGTATAGTTCTTAGATTTGCCAACCTGATGCCCTTTTGGTATCATGCTTCTCAAAGCAGTGGGGATCCTCCCATTTTTTTCTTTCCAGTCAGCAGATGTCTCCTCTCTTGACCCCAGCCCTCTTTCTTTTAAGTATTTAAACATGTGAAGTAACTTCTTATGCATTTTAATGCAACTGATGCCTGAATAAAAGAAACCATCCAGGTAGTGTTAAAGTTGCTTGTGTATCATATGTGCTTCAGTATTCGTAGCAAAGAGGATTTTGAATTCAGCTGAATGGGAGCTTCCATTAATGTGAAAGCCTTATAGCTCAAAATCATTTGGTCTCATTAGGACAGGAAGGAAAAAAAAAAAAGAGAGAGAGAGAGATGCAATAGCGCATTGCACATAAATGCATCCACACACTTGAAATGTATTTATTTTTGGATAATGTTCACAAGCTCCAGCAAAGGGGGGTGAACGGTGGGGGGTGGGGGGGAAGTGGAAGAAGAGAAGCTTTTATCCATTTACCGACTGGAGACCTCATTTTATCACATTTAGGAACCATTGTTGTACCTCCATTTCTCCTACATTAGGAAGTCATTCTCTCTCAAAGGAAAAAAAAAAAGTACATATTATTTTTTGAAAATGAGATCATATTCTACTCCCAGTCCAAGGTATAGAAAATCTAGATGTATTCAGGGCTGCTCCATGCTGTTTGACCTGGAAGTTGATTCAGCAGGACTGGAGTAAGGTTCTGTCTCTGCTCTTCTATGTCATTTGCTTTCTCTGGTGTACCAGTTAATTCTAATGTTTTTTCTATGCATATCCTTATTTTCTTCAATTCTTTTCACGTTTTCCAATCCACAGGAACTAGAAACCCCATAGAATTAAAAAAGGTTTTAGGTTTCTGCTTCTCTTTTTGTACCTTTTATCATCACTTTCTCCCATGACTATTTTTTTTCTATTTTTTAGGCCAAAGTCTGCCATTTGGATCAGAAAACCCCCATGAGGCCCTTTTGCTTCACTTGTACTCTGAGCTGGATGAGAAATTTTTTACATCTAATTTTCTAGAAAACAACTTTCAACTCCTCGCTATATTCGTGTATACATGCAGATAGCATCCAGCTTAAAAAACAAAAAAAAGACAACTTGTAATTCTTTTCTTTGACCTAAGAACACATGTGTCCAAATCTTAAAACAAAAATAGTTTCACCTGTTGAGTACAGATGCTATCAAACTCCCCTTAATGCTACAAAGTGTTTTTTCAAAACGAAGGTAAAAATGTAAATTTTGGCAATGTAACTGTGACGTGTTGATATATGCTCCTCTGTGACTATTCTTCAGACAAAAAGAACCTGTTACAGCACTCATTAGTTTAAGCATCCTGTACTTGGGTCTGAAAATCCCTACTTTGTTCCTTGGCCAAGTTGGCAGCTGCTCCAAGAGGTTTCTGTGAGGATATCATATCAGGTCCTTTGGACCTAGGATTATTTTTACTGTTGCAAATACTCAGAAGTGCAACATGATCTCTGTCAGCTACTTGGGTGGGTTTCATATGTTTAGATTTTACTTAAGTCAGTGTTTTCAAAGACACAGAGATCAGGAACAGAATGGAAGTAAGGGCTTGCCAGGAGGATGAATAATGGCCTCAATGAAGAAGGTTTGAATGTCATGTAAATCTTGGGGTATTCACCCTGGAAAAAGCTTGGAAGTGCAAAGAAAAAGAGAGACCAGTCCTTTCCCATGTGACTGTTGTGTAACCTTGTTTGAAAAAGTGTTCAGTAAAGGGCTGTCCCCCTCACAACTCTGCTTTTTCTATTTCATGAGCCTGCAGCAAAATTGTAATCTTTTCAGAATACCTCCTTCAGCACAGCTGCCTACAGGAAGGAAGACAAAGCTCAGCAGCATTTCAGCAGGAGTTCTGGACTAGCACAGTGTTTCAGCAAAGATGTTATTAGCATCTGTTTATCTGCTGTTCATGGTTTAAGTCTCAGTGGGAACTCATCTGCCAACGGGAAGGGGGTTTCAAATAAGGTCAAGTGAGAAATATACTCTGCTCCACCCCAGGTCACGGAGGGCTTATTTTCATTGTGTCTTTGTTGTTTTTCCTCAATCTAAAGTACAAAGTCATCTAGACTGAAAAACACATGTTCATTGTGCATGAGAGATGGGTATACCATGTGTGGGAGGGAGCACTGTCATTCACCTTTCCTTTCCTTCTAGATAGTAGTAGTGTCTGCAGTGAATCCCTCTCTGAATAGAAAGGTTATGCTGATATATATTAGACATAGATAGGTCTTTCGTTTTTCCTCCTGTCTTCCAAATACAGCCAACTATCTCTGTCCGTGTTTTCACCTGTACTGGGGATTAATCATTTTTGCAGAGCTGCAATGGGCTTTCCCATTAAAAGAAGAAACATGTAGACGTGCAAACCCTGGTTATGGGATCAACTGATACAAAGTTGGCCAGGTGGCAACTTCAATTAGACCAGAACATTTCGTAATATGGGAGCTGATGTTCCCTTTGCCCTAGGTGTAAAGGTTTAAAGTCTGCATAGACTCCAGGACAGAGCAGTATTTATTTTTATGTTATTATTTCTACACATCAGGAAGTGGCTGTTTGTTCTAAGACAGTTGAAATGGAGCTAAGCACTACTGTTAATATTTGCCTTTCAGCAGGTTTGACGGTGACCTTCCTCCCCTAGTTCACCCAAATGAAATTAGAAGACGGAAGGGAAAAAGCTGTAAGTTCTCGAAAAGGACTGTCTTCAAAAGTCATGCAGTAATGCTGTGGATGGATTTTAAAATAGGACTTGTTAAATTTATGATCACTAATAACATTTGTAGTTACAGTATGCAAGCAAAGATAAGGCCACTCTAATTTCATGCTTCAGGAGCTGAGATGATTGCCCGCAGGGGTTCAGGAAGGATATTTTCCCTCCATGTCCCTTGTACAGGACTACACAACTGGTTGGGACCCATAATCACCCACATACCCGAAGAACATTCCTAGCTTTAAGCACATGCCTAAGTGATACTAGGGCTGCCAGGCCATCTTATTACCATGAACGATGTTAAGTGCTCATGTAGCATTCTTCAGTTTCCAAATCCTCTAGAAATAGAGAACCAAATTCTGCTCATTCTGATAGTAACTCCTTTCAGCTCAGTTTGGTATCTCCAGGATAGCCAATGACTGATTGTGTTTTCTGATTAGTTGCCTAATACATTTATTTCTGTAAACTTCCCCAGGAGGACTACATATGCAAAACATGAGTAATGCAAGACATCTAAAATCCTTTGGAGTATTCTGCTAGTATCAGTAGCTTTCTCTAATCTTAAGATTTGCGATTACTTTTGAATTTCTGAGATAATGAATCACTGGTGATCAAAAGATAGGGATAACACATCTATGTGAATGGTAAACAACCAGTAAATTAAAATGAATGTCCTTATCTGAAATTACAATGTTTATGAGAAAAAGTGGTGGAAATGATAGTAGAAACCAGCCTTTGATTTCAAAGAGGTTTCATATATATGTCAGGAATTGAATACAATGCAGAATTTTCTAAATACTTTTATAAGAGACTTGCAGAAAGTATTCCACTATTCCCATTCAACAGATGGAAAAAATAAGGCAAAGAAGTTAAGTGACTTGGTCAAAACCTTGGAATGATTTGGAGAGATTGTGTCATTTGCCAGAAAAAAAGAACACAGTATTTGATCTTTCTTAAATGGTTGGTTCTGACCTATCACAGGGGAGGAGAAGAGAAACTAATCAAGTCATATATCTCTTCACATATCTATTCGTTTTGTATGAATACAGATATTTTCATATCTGTTCATTTTACTCAAAGAAGCTGTGCTATACTGTTGGGTGGTAAATGTCTTACAGCATATATCATATTCATATAGTTATGAGGAGATACTTTAGAAATTCTGGTCCAGATGGATTCATGATAGATATTATGAAGTTTAGAAATTTTGACATAAATAAAAGTGATCCTTTAGCCAATATCTGCAACCTATTATTTCTCAGTAGCCCATACAGCTTGCAAAACATAGGGTTTGCCTCCTTGTGATGTCAGTCTTTGGATGGAAAAAGCAGCCATTTCAACATTGCATCCAGAAGAGATATGCACCTTGTACAGGTTTTGTTTGAGTGGAATCCATTTATTTCATGTTGGATTGCTTGGTGTAATTTTTTGCTTCACCCACATGATCTCATTGCTACTCGTCTGGGTTCCTCCAAGGAGCAAGAGTACAGTTTAGCACTTCCTCATTCTTTGTATATTAATCTCATTAAATCTAGTGTTTATTTTTTTTTAAGAGCCAAAGATTTGCAAATTCAGGGCAAACTGTTGGCATTTGAGTCAGGTTGCCAAGCAAGCCAGATGCCATGGACAGAAACAGGACACATCTTTTTACTCTGTATCTGAGCAACAACAGGAGAGTAAAATGGAAGACATTTGCACGCCCTCAACCTTTGATCAGTTTCTGGATATATCATTTCCGTGCAGCATGTGATGTCAATTAAATGATCCAAAAAATATAGCTAAGGCTTGCAAGAGCAATAATCTGAAAATCGCTCCTTCAGAATTGCACACAATAGGAACCAGACTGGTCCAAAACTACTTCTGACTCTTCTGTTACATTGTCTTTTATTGAATATATGATCTGTGGCAGGTTAAGAAAAGAACTCATTTCCACAAAGTGATATATCAATGCAGTATCAGCAAAGCAGCACATCAGCAGGTGTTATACCTGGTGATTTTGGCAAGGGTATGAGTAGAGGGCTTGGTGAGAATCCTGGGGCTATTCTTACAGCTGCCTGCCTTTGCTAATAAATGCCTTGCTTCCCTCTGTATTTTCAATCTTTAAGTCTTCAGTGAGAAGCTGGGAGATTGACAGATCTCTGGCTGAGGTATAACCCATACCAGAATTTCCTGTATGGGAACTGCAGACACAATATTTTCAATGTACTGTAGGTGACAGCCATGAATTAAACCATACAAAGAAATTTGTCAAACCAAAGCTCAGTGTCTCCCCAAATCTGTTGATTCAGGCTGGTCCAATTTTGAGCAATTTTCTTAGATAGCAGTGGTGTTTATTCTCAGTAGTAGCTATTCATTTATTCCCATTAGGACAACACGGGTTTTTGGAGCTAAAATGTAGTAATGTGACAGAAGCCAATTACCCACTGCATACTTGGCTACATGGGTGCGGGGGAACAACATATGCAACCTACCTCAGCAGTAGTTCTGTCCTCCAATTTATCCCTTGGGAGGAAGGTTATAAAAGGGCTGACAGGTATGTGTTTACTGAGAGCTATTTTAAAGTAGTTTAATTGCCAATAGCCAACTGGGAGTGCAGATTTTTGTTGTTGTTTATTTTTTTTAATTATTATTTTTATCTTTGAATCTGTTGTTGATCTTTTTTATCTGTGACTTTCATTTTTGTATAGCTTAATATCCAGCTTTTTTGTATCACCTTACAGTTAAACATTTATAAACAATTGGAGATTTTGAACAAAGGAGAAAGATCTATACAGAATAAAAGTAGTTGCAGTAGTCTGTGAGAAGCAAGTCTTAAAGCTTCAACTTGAAATGTAGTGGGAGTAGATGTC
>VXAL01006936.1:0-30958 GCA_013399475.1 Chauna torquata
AACATATAGAAATATGTTACTGTCTGGTTGCTGTCACTTTTGCAAATAGGTAGAAATCAGAAAGATTATAGGGCTATAATTTTAGGAAATCTGCTAAATTTAGAAGTGTGCAAGTTGGGGCATCAGCCTCGGACAGCTGAAACCTCAGTGGAGCAAAGAAGCAGCAAAATTAGCGAATACTGTAAATGTGAATGGGTGGCTCCTTCACTCTGACAAGAAGCATTTACAGTGCCTCTGTAAATCTTCCCAAGTGCTTCACATTTTGCTAAATATTTGTAAGAGCTTCATGGGTCTTCGTGAAGGTTTTTCAGGACCTGCTCTTGACTAATTTTTGTCTTAAGGACCTGGCCTTCACGGTACTTATTCTCCTCAAATTCTGTTAAGACCAGGGACTGATTAGCCTTAGGTTGTTGCAAGACTGGGCCCTATGAGAGAATTTATTTGATTAGTTAAACCAGAGCTCCAGAAGCTGCTGAATTGCATCCCTTTCTGCTTCCTGATGATGGCCAATTGCTCTATGGTGCCACTCTACAGATTGGTAGAAGCACATTCAGAGTCTTGACAGAAATTGTCCTGTTGTCACGTATATTTAGTTCTCAAATTTTTTTTCAAGTGAAAAGGAATCAGGAGTTGATGATGTATTTCTCATGTGGTTTTGCTTGGATTATGGGAGAGAGATAGTAACTGGGGAATTGATGGCAGTGATACTGGTTACATTTGTCAGCTTGCTGTCTGAGAAGGGTTCTTCACTTAGTAAATATGCCAGATAGCTGCTAAGTGGTAGTTCAGAACATTAGAAAAGCCAAGCCATATCCGTGTCTTCTGGTAAAATAGTTCATGTTTTTATCTTTAGCTCCTTTCCACTCCAAGTGGACTTTAAGACAGACTTTTCTAATATGTATGCAAAAATGAGTTTGGTAACTTAATGCGGAGAAAATGAAAAAGGAATGAAATCTCTGAGCATTGGTTGGTTTTGTTCTTTTCTGTACTGTTAGTACCATCTGTCTGACTTTGTTTAACTGTATTAAATAACATTTTAGAGCTTTGGATAAACTGTAATTCCTAAATATTTGAAACTCTTACTACTCCAGCAAAATGGAGAGATCTGTAAGGGAATTTCTGGAGCTGCTGATAGTTTTAAATTATTTTCCTTGACAGAGGGAGAATTGTGAAAGGTACAATACTAACAAATAATCAAAACTGAACTAATCTGTTTATCCTTAGAACATGCACTACATAGGCAGCAGCTGTGGACTTTACTTTGCCACTAAGCTGCCAATATATTCCCACCTTGCTCTGCAGGGAACATGATTGTTCACTCTGCACTGTGCCTGTGTCTTTGGCCTTGCTTACAGAGACACCAGTGGTGATCTAAGTGAGCTTGTCCATCAGAAACAGATAGAAAATTACCCATTTATCTTGAGCATTTAACTAGCCCATCTAAAAATAAGAATTAAAACCATCTCTTTTGAATATGTAGCAGTAATACAGAAAAGGACATTAAATGTCGTTCAAAGATGTAAATCTTTGAATTACCTTGTACTCCAATCAATTGTCCTATACTCCAATACTTCTAATAAACTGAACAAAATGCCCACATCCACAAATAAAGCTTTTTAATATCTTCAGACATTTGCTGTCAAAAGGAAGACAAAATACAATTTCTGCTTTTAAAAAAATGTCATGAATCACACATACTTTAATGGAGTGCTTGCTATAAAAATACCTTGATAAATCACACGAATAGCCATTCCAGCTCAGACCGAATATCCATCTGGCTTGCTATCCTGCCGCCAAAAGCAGCCAAGTGAGATGCATAGGGAAGGATGTAAGGGGGAAGACATGTCTCCTGCCCTCCAATAACTTGCAGGTCATGGATTTCCTGTGCCAGGGGTTACGTCTTTGTGTTTAAAAGCCCTCAGGGGATTCCTTTCCCTATTAATTTGTCTAATAAACTTTCACCATCCACAATATCCTAGGGCGCGTAATTTCTCAGTGTGACTGCATACTGATGTGGAAAGCTACCTCCCTTTGTTTTCAATCTTTACACAAACTGACTGTTCTTATTTTTCCTCTTTCCCCCTTTTTGCTTCTCCTGATCATTTTTCACTCTGTATGGTACATAAGGCAGAAGTCAATCATGCCAACACTTTCCCAGGTCAGTTTTCTTAAAACCCAGTGAGTTGTTGCCTTGCAAAGGTTCTCCTCAGTTAGTTGCTCTCATGTTATGAAAGTTCCTCTTGCTTGATTTCTCTTTGTCCAGAGCTGCGTTTGCCAAACCATGTTTTTTTAGGGAGCCTTTTTTCTTGCCCCTGTTCTGAGAGTGCTAGAAGATTCTCCCTGCTGATAGAAAGTTCTGCTCACTCCAGGAGCTCAACACTGTTTACGCTTTCTGTTTTGTTCACCCTGGTGCATGCACTGCCCTGAAAACTGTTGAACTTTCATGAGACAGACTTGTTCTTCCATGTCTCCCATCCACACTGGAATATGCTTAGTAGCTATTAGTGAGGGTTTGAAGGCTGGCTCTGATGCCAGTGCTTTAAATGTCTATATCAGAGTGAAAAATTCCACTAGACGCTATTTTAGTAATTGTATCAAAACCACAAACTTACGAGGGTGCTATTTAGACAAGAAGACTCATCAGCAGTACTTAGAGCCTTCTCTGTTGCTTTCTATGTACTGTATCACAACTTGGCACCTGTAATAAACCCAGGGCTGGGATTCATCTCACCTATTATGGTAGGCCTGTAGAGGAGCTCCTACAACTGAGAGAGTCACCTCAGGCTCCTAAAGGAGAGAAGGAGATACTTGTAGAGCACAGTTCTGCAACATTACTTGTGCAGTTTACTTTAGAACAAGGTGATTTATACCTTCTTTCCTTCCACTGACCAATAAAGCAGTATCCACCATTGAATCAGTTACATTTCCGCATCGTAGGTATCTACATTTGGTTAGGTGAGTTGTGGTTTAGCCTGGCAAGCAGCTAAGTACCACCAAGCCACTTACTCCCCACCCCTGCAGTGGGATGGGAGAGAGAATCAAAAAAGGTGAAAGTGCAAGAACTTGTGGGTTGAGATAAAGACAGTTTAATAAGAAAGGAAGAAAAAAAGAAAACCAAGTGGTGCAAAATGCAATTGCTCACCACCAGCTGACCGATGCCCAGACAATCCCCAAGCAGCAGCAGCGCCTACGGCCAACTTCCCCCAGCATTTATTGCTGAGCATGACACCACATGGCATGGGACATCCCTTTGGCCAGTCTGGGTCAGCTGTCCCGGCTGTGTCCCCTCCCAGCTCCCTGTGCACCCCCAGCCCCCTCGCTGGCAGGGCAGCAGGAGAAGCTGGAAAGTCCTTGGCTCTGTGTAAGCACTGCTCTGGAACAACTAAAGCATCGGTGTGCTATCAACACTATTTTCATCCTAAATCCAAAACACGGCTTATTCCATACCATTTACGTCATGCTCAGGTTCCACACTTTCCAGTACATCCTCATTAATCACCACCACTCTTCCCTTTCTTTGATATATACACACAGATATAATTCCTTTAGTCTATGTGCCATCCCTTTAAAATGTCCATTGAATTCATTTAGTCCATGACTTTGGGTTTCATCTGTCATAACAGTCCTTCAGAACAGAAGAGATGGTGTGTGGTGTTGGATTGTTGCATGCTGAAGCCTGCTCTGGTGACATCACTGCTGCACTTGCCTGGTGCCATCACTGTACACTCTCCTGGTTCCTCACAAGATTCACTCTTCATTATTATGGGTAGCTCTTACTGTAATACCATGGACGTGAGATATAGCAGCCATCACAGTGGTGACATACAGCATCGTGTAACAATTGGCATCATACAATTCAAATCATGGGCTGTGAGGTACACATTGGACTTCCCCACCCTTCCACATTACCCATCATGTACACCCAGGTCGTTGAGCAAAAGCAATCCCACGGATAGGTTTGCCTTTGCCCGAGGCAGGAATAGCCCAGACTGACTTCCCCAGCATGTTTTTATACACACTACAGGAACTTTATCCACTTCAATAGTATGTAAGGGTTTTGATTTGGCAGGGCCCGCTCATTTGGCAGACCCTCTAGTGTTAACTAACCAAATAGCTTTTGCTAAATGTGTATCCCAGTGCTTGAATGTCCCAGCACCCATTGCTCTCAGAGTAGTCTTTAACAGTCCATTGTGTCATTCAATTTTCCCAGAGGCCTGTACCCAACAGAGGATGTGTTATATCCAGTCAACACCATGCTCTTTGGCCCAGGTGTGTATGAGGTTGTTTCGGAAATGAGTACTGATGTCTGATTCAGTTCTTTCTGGGGTGCCATGTTGCCAGAAGACTCGCTTTTCAGGGCCCAGGATAGTGTTTTGGGTGGTGGCATGGGGCACAGAGTGTGTTTCCTTCTGCTCAAGGGAGAGGATGTAATGGGTATACACCGGGTACACCTTGTGCTTTTGTCTGCATGACCACAGGGAGGACAGGAGGAAGTGGGATGGTAAATCTACCTTGATAGTAGAAGCACGGATACATGAGTTGCAAGGAAAAACAGCAGCTAAATGGGATTCTTCTGGGAAAATTATTGCTCCAGTTTCTAACGGGAAGTTCCCTAGACAGTGTAGAAGGGCTGATTTTATTCTGATCCTAATGATAGGACTTCTGATTTGCATTTACAAAACCGAAGCAATGCGTACTCTGACCAGGAAGGGAGGAAGAGAGATTTTCTTCATATTGCTGGAGTTTGCTGGCCAATGTATCCACCACTGGTGCCTCTCCATTTTTCCAGTTCATTAGTGCCAGTGAGCTGGCATACGACAATGGTGCACTCCGTACAAACTTCCACCACATGGACCGCGTGCACTGGACTTCCTCTGGATCTTTGGATAGCTGGTCCTTGTCCAGGGCACTGTAGATCGCCGCCAGCACGGCTAATTCCCTCAGGTACTGGATACCCCTCTCCATGGTGGTCCACTTGCCTGGGTGACATACAATATCTTCCTTGAAGGGATACCTTTCCTTCACGCCTGACAGGAGTCGCCTCCAGAGGGTGAAGGTCTGTGCCCCTTTCCCAATTGCTTTGTCAATGCCCTTTTCCCTAGAAAGGGATCCCAGCTGCTGGGCTTCCTTGCCCTTCAGTTTGTGGCTACTGGCCCCAGTATCCCAGCATCGGAGCAGCCAGGTGACAATGGGCTCACCTGGATGACGTCTAAAATCTTTTCGCATATCTAGCAGCTCACACAGGGATAGGGATCGGATGGTTTCTGATTCATTTATTTTCGTCTCTTCCTCCTCCTGTTCTTGTGATTGCCCTGCTGCAGAGCAGCCTGCCTCTTCTGATTCTTCCTCCTGCTCCCTCTTAGGAGAAGCTGCTTCTTCCCTTACTAAATGAGCTGACTTCCACTGCCATTGTTTCTTCTTGACTATAGGGGTGACTGGTACCATCGAGGGTTGGCTCTCTGGATTAGCTGCAGTGTTTGTGGCGGGAGCTGGATTAGCCGCAGTGGCTGTTGTGGGGGTTGGTTTAGCCACAGTGTCTGTCGTGGGAGTGTCTGTCATTTTGTCGTCAGACCCAGAGACCTTCTCTTCCCCTTGAGGGTGCTGAATAGTGTTGAGTGCAGCTCGGTAGGCATGGGCCAGGCCCCAGCATGTTGCAGTGATTTGTGTCTCTCTGGAAATGCCAGGGTGACAACATGCCTTTTTCAAACATTTTGCCAGTTTTTCAGGATTCTGCACCTGTTCAGGGGTGAAGTTCCAAAGCACTGGAGGTGCCCACTGCTCTAGGTGCCTACCTATATCCTCCCATACTCCCTGCCACTCATAACTGTCCTGCCTTGGGGCAGATCTCTGGGTGGCATTCTTAAATAGTTGTTTAACCGTAGCAATAACCAGAAACACACTGAGACATAGCAATAGGAATGCACTGGTTACCCAAGGATATTCAAAATACTCAAGAGCTATTGTAACTGGCCTGAAGGAGAAAGGGAAGGTGCTACTCCTTGTCTCCTCTAGAGACTGTGTCTCAGAGGAGAAAAGGTAAAAAGTATAATCGTTAATAGTTTCCAAGAGATGGTTCCCGAAGTACAAGGATGACAGCAATGCAGAGCACAAATACCAGATTAGGCTCACAGCCAGTGCTTCTATCATATCATAAGCAAATGTTACACAGTACAGCAAAGTAACAAAACCAAAAGCAAACTTTAACCTGCCCTCAGAGGTGATAAACAGTAAAACAAGGAGCATATACAGCAAGAGAGGGATCACATAAAACAACTCTGAGAGCAAATGAATCAACATTGCGACCAGCAACTATTAAACAAATATAATGATTACAACAAATTATAAATAAATTTGTTCTCTCTAACACACTCCAGTCAGATCTGTTGTTATCTCAACCCTTCAAACCCCGCACTAGTTGCCAGAAGGACTGTTGTGGTTTAGCCCGGTAGGCAGCTCAGCACCACACAGCCGTTCGCTCACTCCCCTGCAGTGGGATGGGGGAGAGAATCGAAAAAAGTAAAAGTGCGGGAACTCGTTGGTTGAGATAAAGACAGCTTAATAAGAAAGAAAGAAAAATAAAGAAAATAATAAAAAAACCAAGTGATGCACAGCACAATTGCGCACCACCAGCTGACCGATGCCCAGCCAGTCCCCAAGCAACGGGGGTCCGCCCAGCCAACTCGGCCCAGTTGGGTGGTTCAGCATGTATTGCATGACGCCACATGGCATGGGACATCCCTTTGGCCTGTCTGGGTCAGCTGTCCCAGCTGTGTCCCCTCCCAGCTCCTTGTGCACCCCCAGCCCCCTCACTGGCAGGGCAGCACAAGAAGCTGGAAAGTCCTTGGCTCTGTGTAAGCACTGCTCTGGAACAACTACAGCATCGGTGTGCTATCAGCAGTATTCTCATCCTAAATCCAAAACACAGCGCCATATCAGCTACTAGGAAGAAAATCGACTCTATCCCAGCCAAAACCAGGATAGTGAGTTTTGATATTTTGGAAGAATTCTTCTGTTGCAGTTGATGCAGAAACCTGCAGCATCAGGAGGAAAATGTTACTTCCTATGTTCCATACTCAGTGATCTTCAGAAAAACATGTGCAGAGAATCCTGAGAGGTCCAACTCGTGGAGGAATGTTCTGCCACTGGGAACAGGTAGAAAATAATTTAAATACTCAAGACCTATAGAAGACGAACCTTAATCAAATCAAGCCCTTCTTCACTGGACACCATGGATTTCATGTACAGTTATACGGATTTCTCCTCCAACTCAGTTACAATCCTGGAGTAGAAATAATACTTCTCTCCTTGGCATCCCCAGGAGAGTCTGTGGGCTAATGAAAGGTAACTATTCCACTGGGTTTCTTCTTTTTCTTCAAAGCCACTGGAGCTCTAATCCCATAGTATGTTTGTGGAGAAAATTCACAGAGAGTGTTTGACAGTCACCACACTTCGTTTTCTTCTGTCATGGAGAATTTATAGTCTTTTATTAAAAAGGTCCCAGGAATTTGGCATCCATGGAAATTCAATGATCTCGTTTTCAAAGGAGGTGCCAAAGAACTGGGACTTCATCTTTTTTTTCTTCCTTTCTTTGTTTTTCTCTTTTGTTTACAATTATTATTTCTAGCCAAAACGTTTGCATGTATCATGGCATCAGGCAGTAGTGCTTGCCTGAGTCAGCAAGTAGCCCCTAATAGTAGCACTCAAAGAAGTAAACTGCTATGTTCATCTTGTCCATAGAGTTCTGCATATGGTCTTGCAGCTGAAGAACATGCAATTTGCTTAGAACCCTATGGGGTTCAATTTTTGGCTGCAGCCAGACAAGCAGAATCAAGTTTTCTCTCTTACAATACTGGAATTTCTTGGCAGCCTTTTTTTCTTTTTTAGCCTTTCTCACAACAATAATTGATTTTATTGTGTATTTCAGATATTGTACTGTACAGCAAGGGAGTTGGGAATCATGGAGCCATCTTGCAGGAGTGAGGAAGTCAGGCTGGAGAGCTAGACGATATAGAGGTCTGAGGACGCCAAAATGAACATCATAAAAAAGTCTGTATTGGTGGTAGCTATTGTTAAGATTATGTTCATAAGGGTATTTCAAGGGTTCGTCAAGACTCATCAGTACAAAATTTTGTTCTGTTGTATTAGAAAGTATGCAAGACACTGCCTGAGTTTGCTTTGCCCTCCTCTGCTCCTTCTGGTAGAGGACAGCATCTGAGCCAGCATTTTTAAAGGGAAGTCACTCTTTCATGTTTCTGTATCTGTTAGCATGACTCAAAAGCAATCATTCTTTTCTAGCAATGGCTTCTAGTTCAAAAATCTCAGCCATCTGCTTTCCATCTTATATATATTGCTGTTATTTTTTATTTAGTCAGCATTTTATGGGGCCATCATAATAAAGAGAAGTCTGGGTAATTAAAATGGTATGATGGCTTCATGATCATTAGTGGTAAACACATCTGTTGACACAAGTTTATCTCTTTTTTTTTTTCACTACTTCAGCTGCTTTGGAGATTCTGATACTTTTCTTATGAACATCAGCTAAGTAGTCTACTGTACCATCAGGGTTGGTGTTAATGTTAACAAGGGTTGGCTGCAAGTGAGTGAAGTACTTACAAGAAGCAATTGACAGGGACATCCTGAATCATAGACTGCTGCTTTCCCTGTTTCTGCTGTTTGGCCTTTTCTCTGGAGTATAGAGATTTTCAACTACTTCATCTTCTAAAATGTTTTAGCTACAGCACAGGCGCATCTGCGATATGCTGTGCTGTAATTAGAAGTTACTATGTCAACATTAATATGGAATAAAGCAGCAGGCAAGTTTAAAAAGTGAACTTTTTCATATTAAGTAGGCCAGCAGTGATCATCTTGGACTGTTAGCACTCTCATCCACAACCACTGGTAACCTGTGGTCACTACCATTTTTTCTGTAGAGGCTGTTATGAGAAAAGAGTGTTTTCAACTATTCAAAAAGGGGATTGCCTGCTTATATGGGCATGTCTACTACACTGTCTTCTGATGAAGTATTCTGGATAATTTATGTTTATATTGGGGAAAATGTTTCTAGACTAACACTTTTCTTTAAAGCTGTGCAAAACAAACTAGCATAGTGTTTTACAAAGGTCTTACTGGTCAGATTTTGACTGTGACCATCCCTTTCACACAGGGCTAGTGAAAGAAAAAAAAAAAAAGGAAAAGAAAAAAACATTCAGAGTTGGGGAAGAAGCCCAAAACAGAGACATGCTATAACAATTCTTCCAACAGCTTACCAGATGCCTTGGTCAGTGATTTGAGGTGACAAATAGAAAATACACAAATATGAATAGACTCACCTTTTGGAACCACTTGGGATGGAATTAGAATTGATTTGTGGATTTCGTCCTGCACAAATAGAATGTCCCTTTTTAACTCTTGCATGATAATACACAAGCAGGTCACTGAGTGCATGGAAGTCCTCCACTGACTTCAGAGGAAAGGGGTTCGGAAAGAATGATGCAGCAGGATGAAACCCCGTCAGTTACTTAGAGTTTTAAACCCAAAGTTTTATCTGTGTCTAGCGTTTTCTACTGTGCCCAATGCAGTGAGAGTGATTTGCTAGATATCTTTCTCCAGGCTCCCGAGAGTACATAAGTTTTCTCTCCTCTGGTCCCTCAACAGAGGGTAATTTCTGTGGACTTAGTGCATATGTATTTTTAACAAGGATTTCACTATTTAACCCTTGTTCATATTCTGGTACTTTATAGATAGCTATTCCTTAAATCTCTGACAGTAACATAATGTGTATTGGGATTCTCAACGGAAGAAATACGCAGACAATATGGTCACTACTGTAACACCCCTTTATTAAGCTACAATTGCAATTCATGAAATCATTGCAAAATAAAAAAAAAAATGTTGGAAGATAAATACCATAGATACGGTCCCTAGAAACCACTGCTCACTTTAATTGAGAGCAGCTGCAATATTGCAGAAGCCCAGGGAATGTTGCAGTTCATATTCTCCCTCCCTGGCTCTAGGGGAGCACAATACATTTTGACTAACATTCTGGCAAATTTGTATGCAAATGTTTTTCTTAAATGTAAAGCAAAATGAATTAAAATGTTGCTTGTGATCATAAATGTTGATCCATAGGTGCTCACAAACTCAGAGCCAAACAGGCTGCTGCTTTCCCATTCCCTTTGTTCTTGAAAACTTGCCCATACTTTAGGTTGTGCCTTTGAGATTTCCAGTTGTATGGGCACTTGGGAACTCAAGGGAGCACTTGCACAGCTGAAAATTTGCAAGCACGAATAGAAATGAATTGGAAAATACATATCTAAGTTATCTGGTTTGTCTTCCAGTTCAAAGACTGGGTTTGGGCTGGTCTTTTATGTCACTTCTTTATCATTACTTCTGTAAAAAAAATGCATGAAGTCATGCATTGCTCCCAGACTTCATATCTCTATTGAAACAGGCATTAGAGAAAAGGAATTGTGAGAACCTGGTATTCTTCAGTCCCACTTATTTAACTGATGAGAGACTGTAACATATCCTTAGTCTGAAAATACTCCTGTGTGCATTTTTGGAGACAGAAAACAGGTATTAAGGAACACAGAGACATGCATCTTAGTCGTCCAGGTGCGTAGCTTGTACTTTTAAGTTATTCTTCCCCCTATCCCCATATAAGCCATTTCATTGTTCTGAAAGCCAAGTCAGATGCACGACCCAATATAACCATTTTAACAGCATCAGAACTGCCTTTGTATACCTCTCCTCTTGCTAGCTTTAAGGATTGACTGAAGCGAGTACAATTCCTCAGGGAACTACCAAGGTTTAGAAACCTTCAAAACAATTGCCAACCAAACACAGTGAGTTCCCGCCAACGAATAGCTCAGTCAGGTGATCTAAGATAGATTTTATAGTGTATGCATGTTGAAGAAAACATGCAGACAGCAAGACAGTGTCTCAGACTGGAACACTGCACATCATGCAGAGTAAGTCTGTTAGAGTTAAGTTTGCAGGTTAATCCTCACCCTGTGCATTGCACTAGCCATTTGAAGTGTGTGCCAGACTTAGTTTTTTTGTTAAAGAAATGCATGGTTCCTCCTTACAAGATTTTTATAAACCTTCATAAATAATCTCTCCAGATGGTTCTGGGAGGGACGTCAGCAGCATCAATCAATTTTTATTTTCCAAGGAGAAAGTGAGGCGTAGCAGCTATGTCTCTCACCCAAGATCTCCTAGAAAGCCTGAACAAGACAAAGGAAAAGAATCAAGATCTTTGTCACTCCAACCCTCTCTTCCTTCGCCTCTAACATTCTGTCTTCCTCTTTAGTATTTCAGATTAGCCATACAGTTCTGTAGGGAAAGGGTTCATAATGAGATTTTCTTCTGTGGAATTTTTCCAGGGTTCCACCTAGACATGGCATTTTTATTTTTATTTTCACAGAAGGACTCTCCCTTCCCCAGGCCCCACAAAAGATGGGACAACTTGGGAGGTCTGTGTGAAGAACTACATTTTGCTGGATACACTCCTGCTGTTAGCAAATTGCTCCAATGGGAGGACCAGCCAACTAACTCAGTCAACCTACTAAAATGGATTCTCTATTTTATAGAGATAGATCCTCTCAGTTAACTCATCTGTTAGATTGTAAAAAATGAGGGAAGACAGAGCACACACTACGTGGGCAGAGTAAACAAACGCTAATGGGTAAGGTTTTGTTGGTATCAACAAAGGTTGGTACTTCACTGTTTGCTTTGCTCTACATCAGTTTTCGTGTTTTCCCTGTCTCTCTTCACTGATTCTGATTTTGATTTTGTAAACATAAACCAGTCAAAAATTTCCACAAGGAGCAAACAAAGAACTCCTTGCAGCTTATTGCCAGGATTATCAAAGGGAAAAAAAAAAGTATATGCACACAAGGAATTCTCAGGAGACCCTCACCAATGTTTGGATTTAACCTGAGCTCAGTGAAATATGAACCCACTGCTCTTTACTGCTACCTGTACAAGTCGGAAACTGCCCAAGCAATTGGAAAACTGGTCCTAAGTTACAGGCTTTGACTGGATGTTTCCTTCAGTCAGCTTTGGCAGCCTATGAAAGAATACTGGCTTTTGGAACAGCTAGTTCATCACATGAAAAACATACTAGAGAATTGTATTATTTCTGCTGCTGTCTTCGAAGACAGGTCTCTGTTTCTCTCTGTTGTAGTTCATGAATACTCTCAGTTCACTCGTTTTGCTCTTGTTAGTTTTCTGGCAGCAATACCGTTACGTCAGTGAGTTTCTCACACTGTCGGATAGCTTTTGAAAGCTGGTCACATTTTTAAAAAGAGCAGTGGGTAATTATAGCTGTGCGCCTTTTTTCTTTATCGTAGCTAGTCAAAGCAACAGATATGTCAATCAAAACAAAGCAAGCAAGCAGGGCATAGATGGGTAATACTTTGGAACATCTGTTAGATGAGAGATTCAGCCAAGGAACATGGCAAGATAGGAACTGTTTATTGTGTGTCTTTTTACAGGCTGCTTACAATAGCAAACTAGGCATGGAAGACAAATATGATGCTTTGCTTACTTACTCTCAGTGTAATTGAAGGTCACTCACTCAACTGCAAAGGGAGAAAAATATGGCAACACAGTAAACAGCTAAGGAACTGATTGCTCAGAGTTTCAGACTGAGAACTTAGGAAGCATAAAGAAAGGAACTAGATTGTTATAACCATATACATTCAGTTTAAAAAAGTAAACAGAGAATGAGAACTGTAGAGAGACAAACCTTCAGCTCATGAAGCTGAACTCATTCTGAAGGAAGCTATTAGTGGCTGGTCTAAATACTTAATTGAGCACAGGCAGCATTATATGCCAGTAGAATGACCTATAGCTTCCTTCTCTTTGGTTTCATGATTTCTCGTCGATTGCAGACATTCCTGGAGACAGGATATCAGACTAAACACAACATTTGTCTGATCATTCTATTCCACATTGGTATCAATGCTCCTTAGTTAGTTCCTGCATTTTCAAAGCCATGGTGTGGCACTTTCTGTCAGTGTTTCTGGCCACCCTGATGAACAATAGCAGCCTGGATGCTAGCATGTTATGGTTAGCTCTATAACAAGCTCAGCTATCCAGGGCTGGAATGGGTGTTAGAGAAACCCATCCAGATGACCCGTCCATGAGATTAATGTTTCATCTCAAAAGTAAAATAAGAAAAAAGGGAAAAAAATACATTTCCCAGGCTCTTTCTCACAAGTGTGTGGGAACACATTTTCTTGCACCTTTAAGTCATGAGGCCATTTTTATTGTGTGTTTTTTTTTTCCTGTTATATGATATTAGTTATATTACTGTGTATAAACTTTGCCAGATTGAAAATTACCTGTAAAATCATACTATATATAACAAACAGATATTAACAACATTATTTAAGTTGGTCTTGATTGTTTCTTCACTCAGTCTCTGAAGACAGTAAGTTCTGGTCTTGTAAATCTACGAGAAATGCTGTCTGTTACAACACAATATTTGCCTAGCAAAAATCCTCTCTAGGAAACTGCCTAGAGAGGAGTCTCCTCTCCCAGTTTGATTTCTCAAGTCAAAGACTCACTCAGTTGTGTAGGAAAACATCTTTATCTCCTTGATTGCCATGCACTGATGCTTTTTACAAGATGTTACCATTCTGCTGTTATAGAGGTGGGTGGCTGTATTATATTTTATCGAGGAAAAAGGTTGATGTGGAACTAGCATTGCATAATAGAATATTAAAAAATAAAAAATAAAAAAACATACAACAAACAGTATGAACTTTGAATCAAAAGATGAATACTAACTTCCAGTATACCAGCTGAGCTTTGTTAGCTCATATTTGGACCAAAAAGTAGGATATATATAAAGACATGACATTGACTTGTAACTCAGAAAAAAAATCCCCATTACAGACCTGTGTAATTTCAGACCTTGCATGGAAATACCCAAAGCAAATAAAATGAAGTATCTGCCTATTTGTATCCCAAGTTCCTCGGGAGGATAAAGGAAGAGCACTAGATTCCCCTGCAACTTTGCAGGGTGAGGGCAGCTAAGCCAGCACACCATTGTAAATGCAAACTAAATGACCTAGACTTTCTTGCAGGTATGCAGGTGTTGTTCTGCACAGCAAGACCTAAAGAATGTAGACTATTGGTTTCGTGTTTGAAATGGTTCACAGATGCAGAAGGTCGGATCCATTGAGGACTTAGGTGCCTTAAAGTTAATTCTTGCAACGCCAGCATCCTGACATCTGTGCCTCAGGGCTCTGTGCCAGATGCCTAGGCTACCTCTGCAGCAGGGGAAGAGCTGGGATGCAAACCAGCTTGTAAGTGCCTGGAACTGGCCAGCTGAGAAATATGAAGAATGGAGATAAATCTGTAAACCTTCTCAGTGAATCTCATTCAATGCTTTAGGAACGGTATCCATTCACTCTGTGTCTACAGCCTGGCACTTCTTGAAGGAGACTATCAACGTCCCTTCTGTCAGGAATTCAACACAGTTCATTTTTCTTCTGCAATGAGGCTCCAGTTCTGATAGCCTAGCCATCTTGCCTTCGGTATAACGGTTGGAGCACACACCTCAGACACAAGAGACTGGGGTCAATCCTCAGTTCTGCTGGTAGGGATTCACATCCAAGGGAACTGTCTTCCAGCAGGTTGCTTTAACCAGCAGATAAAAGGCTGCTGGAAGGAGGGAGAAGATGGGCTTTCTCCATTCCTTCTCTTACCGTTGTGCCACTGCAAAATGTAAATGAGTTTATGGGAAAGTCTAAGGCCAAGCATGACTTTGCTCTAATGGTTAAGAAAGTTCCACTTGCTGATTTCTCTGTAGCTTCTGTATTTTAGGCAAGGACTACTTAAAAATAAACTTAGAAATATGAATGGTCATGACATACAGGATGAGAACTCAGGATTTCTCTCTTCGTGCTTGTTTTAAAAGAAGAGGGTGATAGACTGTGCATTTTAGAAGACATCTAATTCTGTCAGTGTTTCCCATACATACTCCTTTCCTAGCCCTGATAAAGGACAGTCATGCACATCTAGAAAAGCAGAAGTTTTGGGCTTTTCCATAGCACAGATGCTATAGTGCCTTAGTTTTTTTAAGCTAGGTACTGCTGAGCAGACCTTTCCAAGGCTTCATCTCTGTATGGAAAATTAGTCTCTGGATTAGACCCATGTTCTTTTTCACACCTAGGCTAACAGCATAGAACACTGGAGTGCGTGAGGCTCCTCAGCAAGCCGAGTGTGTGGCTCTGCGGCAGGCTGCAGGCTAGCTCAGGTACTGAAAAATGGCTAGATCTGAAAGCAGATCACATGTTGATCTGATCCATATGTGCATACTTGCATTTGTGTGTGTATATCCACATATACCAAATATTAATCAACAAAATTAGACGATAGTCAAAGCTAGAGAGTTAAGCAACAGCAGGATTGTTGTCTGGCTTGTCACCTGCTGTCGTTTTCTTGCATGTCAGTGAAATGTCTTTTCTGATCATACATGGATATCTAATTAGCCCAGTATAAATCCAAATGGACTAGAAAGAAATAGAGTGTAAGGAGCCTATATTTGTCACAGTACACTCACTTTATGTCCCATCAGCGTGCATGGCTGGCATTGTCTAAGAAAAAAATTTCTAACAACCATGTCCTTTGAGACCAGGCACAAGTATCTTCATAAGGGACTTCTATAGAGCGTTCTGTCCAGTATTTCATGGTAATATGTAGAAACACTTCTCTCAGTGTTCAGATTTCTTGAACTTTCATTCTCTTTCATTACTCTTCAGATAATAAATGACGATATGCACCATTGTAGTCAGAAGGAAGGTACTGTTCTTCTGTTGTATGGGTGTAAATCTGGAGCAAATCTGTTGACATCAGAGGTTTTAACCTAGATTTGGTTTTGTGTACATGAGAACAGAATTTGGACCATGCATCTTATTTTTCTTTTGATATAATCCAGTGTATCCGGAAACAAGAAAGCCATATCAAGCCCCAAATCATAGAACTCAAATTTTTAAAGATATCAACTTTCTTTTACAATCTGGGTGGCCTTCACCATGTCTGGGAAAACATGAACCCAGTGGCCCTGGTAATGCATCACCTGCTTTTTTCCAGACTGCTGTAATCAATTTGTCTTTATCCACCACATTACCAAAAGACACTATTAAAATTCATATCTGTGTGTTCTCCCCAGAGGGTAAACCATCAGAGATCTCCAGGGTTTTGGAGGTTTTTGTGGAGATGCAGAAGGCTTTAATTATGTTTAAAACAAGATCAAATTTCTTCCCTATAGTAATTTCAGATACTTCCACCAGATTCCTGTACGGCTATTTTGCTCTCCGAAAACTTGATCAATCCCCAACCTCACAAATTATAGCTTTTGTTTACATTTCTCTAGAACATCAAAGTGGATGAGTGTTGCCCTTAAACAGTGTTCCCTGACTTATATAATGATGTTTCAGTTTTTTGCTTCAAGACTTAAGATGGTCTCTCCTTTAGACCCTGGAATGGTTAACTTGGGAAACATAAGAATATATTTGGGCCTGAAGGATCTTAGTTGCATTTAGGATAATCTTTAAGATACTTGATTGCCTTTAAGAACTCAATCCTGAGGTTATTCCTCACACATATCTGTTGAAACTAATGGAGTTCTGCCCAAGGTACGAATGAGTAAGAACTAAGTAAAAACTTTAAATTTTGGCCTCAAGATATTCAGCTCTTCTAAACTGTCAGGAGAGATGCAGTATTGCTTGATCTGAGAGATTTGTTTCACCGTTTTACTAAAATCCTTGGCATTCTAGTGAAGGAAGGAGACTCAGTTCTTCCTCCAGATGCCTCTCTCTTCAAAGCATGACCCCAGAGAAGAAGAACATCCAAAAGAATATGGCTTTGGGCTACCATTTCCCTGCTTGTGTTTGAGGCATCTTTTTTCAAAAGAGCACCTCGGGAAAGCAAGCAGCATTCCAGAAATAAATAGAAATGCTGGAAAAGGGGAATATGTGTTAGTAATATTCCCACAATGAGAACTGGCATGATGAACCTACTGGACTCTCAGAGCAGAGCTGCCAGTAACTCTGCAGCTGTGTATGGCTACCTATTTACTATGCTCTGCTTGTCCATCATGTCCCAGTGTGTTCTTCTGCGGAAATCCATGAGAACATTTGATTACTTTGTGTGGGAGACAAATCTTAGATTTCAAAAACTGTAAAATTTCTTTAGAGGAAATGTTTATGTAAATGTGGTTTGGCTTCTCTAATATTCCATTTCAAAAACTCTCTGCATCTCCCTTTTTATTACTTTTTGCAACATCATATTTCTTGCATCCAATAAATGTCTCTTCTGTGTGTATTATTCTATTGTTTCCAGTGTGAACAAAAAAAGTACTTTCTACAACTGGAGCTCCTACCCATAAACACTGATTGCTTGAATCACATTTTGCCTCATTCGTAGTGTTTCCCACACTCTCCTACTCTAGCTGCTGCTGTATTCTATATATATTTGCTAGATAAAGTCTTAAAATGAGAGCTAAATCTGGGGCGATAATGGGCTTTGTTCAAAGAGTAGCTAATAAAGTTAGTCTGGTTATCCTCTAACTCCCCTTCATTTTGCTGCAAAAAATCCCGTACTTGACTTTCCCTACCAGACCGAGGATTTTTGCAGCATGCTCTGAATGGCCAATCAGTCATTTGTACTGATTGGCTAAAAGGCTACTGTCAAATTTAGCATATTACACCTAAATTCTGCCCAACTTCCTCTCTCTTGGAGCAGTAATTTAGATCCCTCTCATTTACTTGTAGGAGCCTAATTATTTTTGAGACTTCGCCTGTTCTTTCAAGTATGGTTGAAAGTGATGGATTGTTTCTTTAGAAGAACTGGCTTAACATAATTGCTGGTGGTGTGCCATCCATTTTGCAGAACTTGCTAGGGGTTTCTCTTAAAAGTATACAATTCTGAGAAGCTTGTCCTCCCCTCAGAGCAAAACAAATGATCAAAACATGACATCAAAAGCACACTGCCTTTCCCATATATTCCAGTGCTCAGCAGTCTTCCCCACACTGTCTCGATATAGAGACACCTAAATCCCTGCAAAAGTAGTGGAGCCTTTCAGCTTGCCTTAAATGTTAACGTAATGCTGATGACATAGGAATATCTTTTCAACAGCGTGTTTCTTCACAACTAAGATTGCTTCAGCTGATCTTCTTTGCTGACAGCAGCAGTGGCAGAGTCAAAAAAAAGTTTGGTGGTCACCTGTGGGTCAAAATGGAGACCATTTTCAAGTATTTTTTCCTAGTTTCATCAGTTTCCCTCTTGGTGCCACCTTTTCAGATCTGTGCAGCCCTATGCAACAAAACAAAACACAAAGTGTCAATATACTCAGCCTGCTGATGAGCATCGAGAAAGATCTGGAGTACTCTGCATTCTGTCCAGCAAAGCACATAGTCTCCTGCTTAATTTTAGGCATGTGACTAACCCCAGTGAAGAGAACACAACTACCTACTCAACTGGTACCTGGCCAAAGTACTTAGCCTATGAAGTACTGAACTGAGTGAAGATAAGCTGTCTTGGTTTGAGTGAGATAGACTTTCGGAAAAAGGAGAATATTATATTACATGCAGCTCTGTTATTCCATTAGTTAGTTATGCTAATTAATGAATGAATGTTCTATCTGAAGTTTTTGACTTCACACAAAATTCATGCATTTGTGAGAGTCTTCAGTTTGTCAGACATTGAGAATTCTGGATAAATACGTTCTGTTTTAAAGGACATACACACTTGAAATAAACCAATGTTCAAATGCCTGACAATTAGATATTGGGGATTTACTTACAAGAAATCAAAATACAGTTGCTACTTCCTCAGTTCTAATATGTATGCAGCACCTATTTTAATCTTTAATAAATATGAGATAGTCTATTATAAAATAATACTTCTGTATTAAAATAATACTTCTCTGTGAAACTGTGATTTATATATTTGTATTTAAAACATTTGTTACTAGACTCATGGGATTTTAAACATTTGGCTTTAAGGACAAAGAAGAAAAACAGTGACTCTCTTTCTTAAACACAGAGTTCAAATTTTCAGTGAAATACATATCTTTACAGACGATACATTTAGATATTAGACACACAAGGGGTATGTATATTTAACTGGTTCTTGTTTGGACTGGTTTGCTTTTGGCTGTTCTGTTCAGAAAGTGAACCAAACTCAAGCAGTCAAATACACTCAGGGAAAATTCCTGCAAACACCATCTACCTACAACAAAACATTTCTCTTTTTCCCATAAATATGTAATATCATCCTTTAGTGGGTAGGATAAACAATACTCTGCCTGGATCTATGTTAAATTTCCAGTATCCATTTTAACTTATTGGGTATTGCAGAATTTTATTCCATAAGAGAGCTGAGAATCTCTAAGGTATTTGTTGTTATACATATTCGATCACATGGTAATAGACCATAGATCTGCCATGGAAGTGCTAGCAGTATCAAACTGCTACATGGAAAAGTTTTTTGGCAAATATTAAGAGGATTCTCATGTGTTAAGATGCGATTTTTTCCTTCCATCAGGCCTGGTAGTTATACCTGTCATACACAAGTAGACAGACTTTATAAGTGCAAGAAAAAAAGTGCATGAAAAAATGTTATCAGTGAATCTCAAGTACTCTTGTAAGTGGGATAAAATAAACAAATTTCTGTATGTTATGCTTGATATACCTTTATCTCAGCACCCCCAGCTGCAGCTCTAGTCCCTTCCCTCTTCTGTCCCCTATTCCTTTTTCCCCTCCTCCAGTAGCCCCTGTCACTCAGATGCTTGTGTGCTTAACCCAGCTCCCTCTGTGACCCTGACAATCAAATGGAGAAGGGACAACCTATGCTGTCTGATTCCAATGCCTGATCAGCCTCAGAGTACTCAATGGGCTGGTGGCAGACCAAGTAGGAAGAGGACCGCTGAGCTCCCACTGCAGAGTTGCTGCTGGTGGAGGCATCCTTATCTCCTCTATTTGGCTGTGAGCATTCATGAAACTTGTAGGAACTTAATTATCTTTGGGATCTCTGTGCCTCTGCCAAAGTTGACTGAAACTCGCTAATTTGTTCAGCAGTCACTGTGGGTAAGGGAGTGATGGAGGTGCGGACAGGAGAAGGCAGTCAGATAAACATCATGCCTAATTTTGTTAGGAAGATATCATAGTTGTTGTTATTAATAATAATAGTAGTAGAAAAATAGCTAAAGCTTTTCCAAGATAGATTTTCTTATAAAATGTGTCATGTGGGAAGACCACTTTAGCTATCATTTAAAGTCAAAAACAATTTAAATACAATAAAATGTTGCATCAATGAAATGAATGGATAGGTGATAAATTGAAAATGCCAATATGTGATACAAAGGCTTTTATTAATATTTGTTTGGGATGATGCAAATTTCTGCTGGTAAGTAGCCTAGTCCTCCCAAGTTCATGCCAATAAAATGGAGAATTTAAACTGAATAGGAATGAAGAGCTTTATCTGTTTAGCACCTTGCTCATGCTGCCTACAGTATCTAAGTATTTAAACATAGAAATAACAACCATGATTTCTCCGAGCAATTGTTTATGTTACTGCTAGTGTGTGTGACCGTAAGAGCATAACAGCATCCTTGCTGTGTCAAACCAAGGTCCGTCTAGCCAAGCAACCTGCTTGCAATAGTGGCTAAAGTCTGAGGAAGAGTGTCAGAGCAGGGCATACATTTTGTGGTACTTCCCAGCTTCTAGCCATTTGCAGCAGGGAGTTCCTGAGCCAGAGACGTGCCAAGCCATCTGCAGAGAGAGATCGTCTGCCTCTGGAACTGGCAATGCGTCACGTAATGATGATCAATGCTGCAGAGCAGTGACAGACCACTGTTGATGGAGAGCCAGCCAATTATGCATTAGGTCTTAATTTTTAATCAAATAGAGCTTTCTCAGTGCATGGGATGTAGGTCTAAGCAGTGACTGGTCCTGGAAATCGATGGATAACCAAGGACAATCTGATAGGAAGGACTGGGATCTTCTGTTAAGCTCAGATAGCACTTTAATCTTTTTCTTCTGCTGGAGTGATTTTGGTATCTGAAGTGACCCCAAGATTCTGAACTAAGTTAAAAACCTGAGGACAGAGGCCTCCTTGGTGGACAATATTGCTGGTATAGAAATTCTTTTAAGTGTATCCCTCTTTCTAGCAGAACCACATTGGAATGTCTTGGGTTCAGTTTTTGCCAGGTATTTTATGTAGAGATCTGCATTATTGGAGAACCAGTATGGAGGAACCTGGGAGATTCCGTTGCTTACATTTGCTGAGAAGTGAAGAGCTGGACAGTCCTTGTGAATCGCTAACGTTTCAGCTCTTTCCGTCTTGCTAGATCTTGCAGATTGAATGATCCTGCAAAGACTAAATTTGGAAAGACTCAGTGCTGAAGGTGGCACTGGACATTATAGTTCTCTGGGTTTGGTCTGAAGGGATGGGCCTGACTCATTCTGGAGCATTCATAGTAGCTTTTTAGAAACCAGTTAGGACTTTCAGGTGATCCACACTATGAAATGCTACAGAAGACTCTGGGAGGGCTGGTATTGAAAGTTAACTTCCTTGGCCAGTGGTCTGAGTAACACTATCCACAACATCACAACATCAAGTGTTATGCAGATATACAACCTTGATATGTAGGATATACTAAATGTCTCCTACCATAACAGGCAACTAAGAGGATCTGAAAGCTAGGAAATAGTGATAGAGACTGACTTTGGACAACCAGCTTTCAAAGAAAAGTTGGCTAGGAGGTGGCATTTTTCTTCATCAAGGTTCTTGCACCAAAGAAACTATACTTGCTTTTCCTCACTGGCCAAGCGAATTACTTAGGATCTGCTGGTAATAACCCGAATGCATGCAGAGGGACTTCCTTCCGTGCAAATCCTGGACAAGATGATTTTCTGCAAAAACTTTTCTGTGAAAGACTTCTTCAAAGCAAGCCCCGGAGCTAGTCCAGGAGGGCACTCTGGTCGGGAGAGCAAACTTGAAGAGAGAATTAAGAAGCATAAACTGGCACACCATCTCTTGCCCTTTCTGCCCATACATTTGAGTCAGTACAGAATCACTTCTGCTGTGAAGAAAGAAAGAAAGAAAGAAAGAAAGAAAGAAAGAAAGAAAGAAAGAAAGAAAGAAATCACAAGGAAAGAAAAAGAAAATAACTGCTTTTCCTTTGGGAAGCTCTGGAGATTTTAGTGCCATTTGCTGTTGAAAGAAGAGGTGGGAGTGGTGCTCTAAGGACAGAGAACAAAGTTTGGTCTAATAAATGTGAATGGATATACAGGGCTTGATTGTTCTTTCACACCAGTGAAACTCCATGGACTGAAATGAGGCAGACTAATTACTCAATATAGCTCTGTAAACGATTTCTAACTCTGGAGTGGTTGAATTGTAATATAACCTAAGGCACAATTAGAATGTGCACCCCTGGTCCCTGAGGCATGTGTTAATAGTAACACAGCTTGTCATCGTGTGTTTTTAAATTTTTAAATCTAAATAAAATATAACATTGCATGTAATACGTACTTTAAATGGCAGATGTGTAATAAACATCTGTATTTATGACAGACTTAGGCAGCAAAACATAATGAGGTGTGGTTCTGGTACAAATTTTGCTTCAGGTTTACTTTGTACTTTTAACCACCCCAGTTAATTACACAGCTAAGATCATGCCCTGGAGAGTTTTAATTTTCTTGTGATTATATAATGGACTCTTACTACTATCATTATTCAAAAAAATAAATATAAGGCTAGGAGTATTTTCAGGCAGAACGTTATGCATGAAGGTTTGTTTAAACGTCTTTTTACTAATTCTAAGTCACAACTCAGAACATTTAAAGATGTTTCTTTGCCATAGGTAACCATACAGCTTTTCCTCAGCGCTGCTGTCTCTCATACACGTGATTTTTGAATGACTGCCATTACCCTAGTTTCTGTAGGCCAGAAATGTCTTCATCTTTGTAATGGCCCTGGAAGATAGGGAATACTGACATCTGTGTTTTCCTGATAGGGCACAGGCTTTCCATTCTTGCTCAGCTCAGTGGGAGGTAGGCACCTGGACACCTCCAAGGCTCTGTGTGTATCTGGTTTGCCCAGGGTTATGCAGGAACGCTTTGCTATGAAAAAGGATGAAAATCTGCCCAAACCAGCACTATAAACCTTTGAACCTCCTTTGTAGTCTGTATATGCACGTAGGGAAAGCAGACAAAAGCAATCTAATTACCAAAGGAGCGGAACAGTTTGGGAACACGATGACTGTACTCTGTAGGAAACAGGTGCTCACCCTATGGACTGCAGGCTTTGGCGGCGGACGGGACAATTTATCAGTCCCGCGGTCTGTTCCCAGCAGCCTTCCTCCCCGGGCACAGCTCCGGTGCGAGCAGGGAGCGGGCTGCCTGTCAGATTCATCGTTCTGGCAGCAGCAGCAGCTCCCACCCGGCCCCAGCCTCTCCTGATGGCTGCTTGGCTGCTCTCCCATCACACGATGGTTATGTCTGGGATGTGACAGGCAAATGACCCCTGGGCAAAACGGGAGCAGCTGCCATCGCTGGAAGAGCGAGTCCAACTTGCAGGCAGCTCTCCTCCCTGCTCCTGAGCTGAGCAGGGGAAAGGAGGTGGTGAGGCATCTCCTCTCAAACCGTGAGAAACTTCAGTTAGAAAGATTGCACGTAGTGACGAACACGCTGTGCCACTAGAAGGAGATGGGTGTCAGACAGGGAGCAGACCCAGGTCTTCAGCTGTACATCGTCACTGCTTTACGAGGCAGTTAGCATCTTTCTGCTCCACATTGGTTTATTTTCTATTCCCCTGGGTTCATATTTTTGACAAATTTGTTTTGCTCTAGCCACATTATAGTGGTTTTAAGGCTTCAGCAGGCAACAAAAGATCTTAAGGATCTTAGTTTTAATGCACATTCACAAAATATCCATTAATTTGAGTGAGAATTCTGATTTTAACACCTTTTGAAACACATACTAAGAATTTACTGTAATGTAAATAGTTTACTACATACTTTGTGAAAGTAAGTATAGTGGAAAATTATATTTAGCCACTAATTTCTAAACTGAAACAGCAATATACTTCTCTGGTGTAATATATTTTCCAGTCATGTGCTGAAAAGAAGCATTTTTTTCAGCTGAGCTCACTTAAAGTTCAAAAGATAAATATATCACAATGACAAATTGCAAAATGCTATTCATATATTTAGGTAAAAATCGTTCCCTCATTTGTTTGTATTTCACATAAACTGTATGACTGTTATTTCCAAAGAAAACACAGTACAAAATAATTCTGATTAAAAATACAAGTATTGTTAATGGACCAAAGCAGAAATTTATCTTAGCTTGTGGGGAAAAAGTTATAGAAACTCAGTATAGTTTCTTTGGGTGAAATTCGTTCCAGCACAAAATGACATCCACTCAGCCCTCTGAACTGCCTAACCCCTGACTCAGGGCCCTGCAGGGTGGGAGATGAGTGGAATAGTCAGTACAGGGCTTTTTGCATCTCTTCTGTTCCGGGTGGTTGAGAACTTCTCCCCACGGAAAAGTGGCCTGAATTTACATCACCTGCAGACTGCCTTAGGGCTCATGCACAAGAAGTTAAAAGAAAGTTGGGAGCAAAGTTGCCACGCACTTGTGGCTCCACGGCCGCAAGCGTGAGGGCACTCAGCCTGCGGCGAGCGTGAACTAGTTATCTCCTGCGTCGGGAGCTGACTCACACTTGCTGTGCACAAAAGCTGTCCGGGTCGGGAACAGACACGCAGCTGATCCATGCTGTCAGTTCGCTGCTTAAATGCATCCTCTACCTGTGGAGCCGCGGGCAAGAGTCAGTGGGACAGGGCTCCTCATTTCGTCTTGTCGTGGGAGAAGAGAGGCGTTTCTCTGTTAAATTCTCATGAGCTCTATCTGTACATTATGACACTGTGAATAAAGCTTTTTGCTTATTTTTGGTTAAAGCTTATGATTTGTCAAATGAAGCATCAAGTCCTGCTTTCCTTAAGGTCTCCAGCTTACCCTACATGTGTACATTCTCTGTGTGGTCTTTAGCAGGCAATGAGCTTTTTGTGCAACGAAGAAGGACTTCCAGCTGCTGCCTTGGTTTCATCTTCAGGTAGCTTACAATTGACTAACAGGTTGCATGGTTCAGATCGAAGGATCTACATTTAGAACCTGTGTAAAAATGAGGAAATATGACAGCAATAAATCTGATCTTTAAAATTATATAGCATGAAAGATGAATGAGTCATTTTATTGGTAGAATATACAGTAGAGTAATATGTTGGGATCAGAAGTATTATTTACCACACATGCAAGGTAAGGCACCAGAGGTATATAATTTTACTGCTCACTATGTTTATCACTTTTATGTTATCAGTTCAGAAATCACTTCTGAAATTAATATACCCTGATTTCTCTTTCCAAACAATTTTATGCACCCTGCCTCCATCCAACACATATGCATGTTCTCTCTCTCTCTCCCTCTCTCATACACACAAAGGATTCTGTAAAACAGGACCATTATAGAGCATGATCTAAAACATGTGGACTGCAGCCAATATTTAGATATGGTATAGTAAATTCTGGAAGGTATAAAAAGGAAATAACTGAACTCATTGCAGAGAAAAATGAGCCAGTCTTAAGTACTTCTAATCACAGAGTTTCATATAAAAACATATGCAAGATACTGAGCCTAATATTGGAGGGTAGAAGGTCTAAGGGAGAGGAGAAATCCAGTTCCACTGGGATTTGGGATGGGAGTTTTTTACCCTTTTTATAAGAGCCTTTCAAGAGAATAATGCAAACCATTTAAATAAACATATAAATACGCTCACCAAGAGGCAGGCTCCTTGTGTGACAACTATGACCTGAGAACTTCATCACGCAACACCCCACAGCTTGTTCTGAGCTGAAGAGCAGTGGGTATGTTGCTCTTCCTTCCTTCCAGGGACTGCTGCGGCGCCTGCTTTGCAGGCAGCTCAGTTACTCTGCCCACTCCCTCACTTCATCCAAAGCGATCCCAGGCAGACGAAACAGCCACTGCAGCAGTATCAGAGTTGAAGGAAGAGTGAGCCAGTTCCTTCCCCCCTTGTCAAAATTCCCAGTTATATCCAGGTTTCTGCTAAATCAGATTTTGTCCAACACCCCAGCACCCTGAGCTGAGGTCTCCAGCTCAACTCCACAGCAGGTGGCTGTTGACGGCATCTCCTCTGGGTCTGCCTCTGCCATTCCCCTGGGCAGGTGTGTTGAGCCTCTGCAGATATTTATAGGCATGTGCAGTCTGCATGTAGCTATGTTCTGTATTTGCATAAAATGCCAAGCATGAAACAAAACCAGGCTGTCATTAATCAAGGGCTTTAGTGAGCTACAGTTTTTCAGTGAGGTTTTTGCTGAGCCTGGGCTTCAACATTTCCACAATTCCAAACTGCACTTAAAAAAACAAACAAACAAACAAAAAATTATTGACTGGCAGTATCAGTCAGATAAATAGTTATTCAGAAGTTTAACAAATGCAAAGCAACATTTCCTTGTTTTAGTTAGTGGTGGAGGTGGATGCAGGAGAAGAATAGAGACGGGCTTTTAGAAGTGTTCATCTTACTTGGTATGGGGCGAAACTCACCCATGTCACCAGCCTGCTGCTTCCTAAAGCACACAGAAACAAGTGGGACTGATTCTCCCAACCCTGCTCATTCCAGACAGCGCTTTAATCCATCAAAAGTCAGCTTGAGTCTTCATGATGCTGTGTAAATAAGGTCTTACTTGTTAGCATTAAAAAACAAAACTGCTGGTGAACAAGAATCTCCAGTGATAAAGAAAAGAGCTAGATCTGCATTCAAAAATGAAACAAACAAACACAAACAAACAAAAAATTACCAAGTTTATATAAGTGACAGCGCAGTTTTGAATGAATGAATGTATGAATCAATCAAAAGACATTACCAGATAATTAGCTCTTTGTCCTCACACATCTTCAAGCCCAGAGCTGGCGAGGACTAAAGGACCAGTTTGCTGAGGTGAAATCCATTGGGTATTTCATACAGAAATGCAGAAGGTGCCCTACCTCTGGATTGCAAGGACTGTAAGGAAGATCTCCTTATGAAGGGCGACAGCCTGGATGCATAGTTGCTGAGGTGCAGCGGAAGCATGTTTTGGCCCACGAGGTGGCCATATTGCATTTTTAGGCTGTTTTTAGGTTGGGGAATTGTTACCAAAATAACCCCGCATGGGCTGATTCCGCTGCAGCTGCACCAGGGTTAGCAACAATGGGAGCCTCAGTATAGACAGCTTTCAGCTCCAGCAGCCGTTTTCAGCACTGTATCAGTTAACCCTGCTCTGAGGAGGGTTAATTGACACAGTGCTGCAAATGGCTGACGAGATGAAAACTCATATATTATGACTCCCAACATCCCTAACAATTGTGCAGCTGCATTCATATTAGCAATGGTGGGAATTTGGAGGAGGTAAGAAAATTCCCTTGTGCAGACGAGGCCTGAGAGTGAGCCTTAATGTTCTTTTCTGGGTCTTGGTTGTCAGTTGCAGTCATGCTTCCCTAAAGCATTATCCCAGCCATCTGCAGATTGCTGACTGTGAAGCAGCAGCCGCTGCTGGTTGCACCAGTTGGATGAGAAGGAACGAGTGGAAGCACGGCAGTGTAGCCAGGCCCTTCTGATCCGTGCCCTCAAGGGGAGCGAGGCCGTTCAAAAAGAACGAGGGAAAATGAAAGTTAACTTTTCCCACAAATACAGAAGATATTTGCAAAACGTACTTCTCCTGGGAGGAGTGGTTTTCTAGAAAGCATCAGGATTCTCAGCTCCTTTAGTACCCATCGCAGCTTCTGACTGCGTAAATATCTTTGGCTGCTCTGCTTGGCCACGGAAGTGAAACACCTACCCAACGTGTGACACTTACAGGCAGGGTGGACTCCAACAGCGGTAGGCCAAGATCGTTCCTCTAAGGAGCAGATCTGCGGCAGTGCAGATCTGTGAGCTCCCGGAAGAGCTGAGGAAACAGGCAGAAAAAGTCTTCTGAATTTTCCCATCTGCTCTCCCATCCCTGGCCAGAGATGTCCTCCAAAGCCAAACCATTGCTGCTCCCACTGAGCGGGGCCTTAAACTTGCCTCATCGCTATCCCTTTGGAGTGGCTTGTGCTCCATGAGAACTAGGGTGGAGGAAACAGGACTCCCTTGAGCAGAAGGGAGGTGCGGCCTGACTCTTTGCACTCTTTGTCTCAACGCGCGCATACATGCACGGTGAGCAGGCACCGTGAAGTCAGTGACACGCTTCTCATCACGCGGACTGCGCTGCAGACCTTCGAGGAACACAGCAGCTTGAAAAAAGTGTTCTCTCCTTGAGTAATGCGCTACCAGTTGAGACCATCTGAGCTCCCTGACTCCCACAGGTGGGAGTTAGTTGTAATTGCCAGCAGGTTATGCTAGCTTGCTATCTACAGGTGACATCTCCCTGTGACGGTGGACAGCATAAGCCCAGTGACTTACAGGGAGTAGTTCTGCATCCACAGGCTTGTGAAAAAGGAGGTGGAAGAAGTGAGCAAGGGAAGGGGGTTCTTTGTCGCCACGTATAATCTCCAAGGTCCCTTTAACCTGTAATTGCTGACTGGGATGTCTTTCTGAAGGACACTTTGCTGCAACCTGGAGATCTGTGTTCTGATGCAGAATGTTACTGCTGCTGTTAGACTGTAGGGTTAAAAAAGACCCCCTCTGGGAGCAGAAGCAGGTGGCACTGGTTCTGGTAGCACCCCTGCAAGCTGTCACGCTGACTACAGAGTAACAAATGGCCTCTTGAAAAGTGTTGCGAGTGAGGTAGCAAAATCTCCATCTTATTTTACATTCTCTTCTTGTTGACCTTGCAGGGAGTTCCTCTAATTTCTGTGGAAATCTCCTGAGTTGTTAGGCTTATGGAGAGTAGAGACCAGGCCATATTTTATGGAAACCAGGCCTCATTTTATGTATCCTAACCTGTTACGGATGCTGCCAGAAAAACAAAACCATTAAGGCACTGACAATACTTTAGTTGACAGACCAAAGCTTAAATCTCAGACCAAAACCGGTGCAAAGCAGGTGATTTCTACTCCAGCAACTTTTCCGTATTCTCTTCAATGAATTACACAGTTCTGTTTGCTGTTGTTTGCTCTGGACGGAGCAGTAATCCACAGTTAGAGAGGACGGACTGGAACAGTTGAAGGAACAGTCACCACATCTCTTTTGGGAAGGAATCCGGAACAAAACCAAGAGCTGTTTCTGGCATCCCCCCTTCCGCTAGCCACTTTGAGGAGTCGGGCTTTCTGAGTCCTGGATGTTGTGTCGATAACCCGTGTTAAGGTAGTCCGGACGTAAATGATTGAAGACAAGTTGTTGGATTAGTCTGGACAAGTGTGTATTCCCAGCACTGCCATCAGGAACATCATCTGGTTTACGATCTACGAACTTCTGGATAAGGAAGGAATGAAGACAGTTTCAGATGAAATTCAGACCTGTAGTCGCTCCGATCTCTGACGCTAATCCCTGTTATGACAGTGAATTTGTGGGCAGCCATCCCCAGCAGGACCACAACTCCATTACGCCGGGCACAGCGCAAGTGCTGAGACCTTTCATGTCCGGAATAGCTTTCAAACAGTGAGTTTAGGAACATTGCTCCCATGTGAAGATTATTTGCTTACGGCTATATGTAAAAGTCTTTGGACCATAGTATTGTTACTAGAACTGCTCGAGGAAAGACTAATGGAACTACTAATAGCCCATATGGGATGAATCTGTAGAGACAGCAGCTTCAGAGCTACAGGTTTTTAGCAGTTGCGTGTACCACTGTCTTCCACAGACATGAATACGCTCCAAAGAGATTAATAGATGTTATAAAAATTATTTGCTGCTACGCTTTAAACTATAGACTTTACAGTCTCCGCTTGGATTCTTGATCTCACACAGCAGCTTAACCTTTTGATGTACGGAATGGATGCAGAGACCTTCAGATTTCTTCATGGTGTGATGGGAACTGAGTATTTTACAACATGTAGTTCGGACCGTGTAAGACCCTTCTGATAGCTTTGAGATTTAACAGGTGGACCGTGTCCATCTTCCGTAGCTGGTTGCTTTTGGGGACTGGAGGGAACAGGGCTTTGGAAGGCTTGTGATTGGATTAAACACACTTTGGGAATATTTTCAGCCTTAAGAAGTGTTCTAGGATTACTCTTTCTTTAGCCCATCTGTCTGCAGTGCACTTTTCCTTTTCCTATTCCACAGAAAATAACTCAGCTGTCGCCTCGGCGCAGTCCTTGCAGGGTTGTGCATGTTTCATTGGAGCACCCTTTCGCCTAATTACATTTCTTTACCTATCTGTAGACAGCTACGAATTTATAATATACCTAGACAACTTGATGCGTCTAGACAGCCAGTGCAAGAAGTGCTGCAGCACTATCTCTGTCCTCATCAACATCTTATAAGATAGCGCAACCCTCGTTTTTTCCTCCTGAAGGCTCTCTTGCGTTTGTCCACCCCGAAGCCGGGCCGGGATGGGGGTGAGGAGGAAGCTGGAGGGGTAGCTCAGTTCTAGCCGAAGTCTGAGACCCCGAGGGAGGCGCGGGGCCGGGGGAAATGCCAGAGGCGCACGTGGAGCCCGGGAGTGAGCGTCTGGGGGAAGCGCGGACGTCGGGGTCCCCGCGGGCCGCTGCGGTGCTCTCTTTGTGCCGCCACGCGGGGCCGCCTAACCGCGGCTGGGGGGCACTGGAGGGAGAGGACCGGCGGCGGGAGACGGCGCCGCGGGACCAAAGGCGCTCGGTGAGATCGGACGCGGAGGGGCACGGCTCCTCCGAGGAGGTCGCTCCGGTGCCCGTCGCTGTCCCGGCAGCACCGCCCCGACCGGCTCTCGCCTCCGGCCACCCGCGGGCGCGGGCGCGCTCCCGGCCCGGGGCAGCGGCGGCC
>VXAL01006937.1:4213-11713 GCA_013399475.1 Chauna torquata
TTGGCAACTTTAGCTGACATTTTAGTGGATGCTAAAACCTTTGTTACCAGTAATATAACTCTTTTTTTATTTTTTATTTTTTTTTTAACTTTAAAAAGAAACATACCCTTTTAGGGAAAGAGGTTTGCAGCAAGTTTAAGAAAATTTCCTTCAGGCTTTCCACTAACATCCGTGAGGATAAATAATTGTATTCTTTGTTGCATCCTTTACGCAAAATCTGAGAAAATTGCAAACTACTACATTAAAATTGTCGCATTTTAGGGACAAAGAAAACTCATTGTGAGGTGTCTCTTCTGGAAATACTCTCACTAGTTTAAGTTCATTGAGGTTCTGTTGTCCATATTTTATTGCAGTTGAAGTTATGTGCTTTTACATATACTGTGAGTTTTATGTAATGGTATAAATATGCATTTTTATCATAAAAAACATGAAAAGTAGGGAACATGATTGATTTTGTTAGGGGCTTTACCTGCATAGGAACAGCAGCATCAGACCCACAAATAAGAGAGAAAATGAAATTCAGATTTTTTTTTTTTGTGCAGCACAGTTGTTGAAAAATTAACATGTTAATGGCACCCACCCTTGTATCTGAGAGTTCTTTTGAGTATCTAAAGCCACTCTTTTTGGAGAGGAAGAAACAGCTGTTGAGCTGGCTCCAGTTCAGTCGAAGATGATAGCAGGGAGATTTTTGCGGAGAGGAATTGTATAGAATATTTCCTTAACTTCTCCGAAGTGCTTCTTCTCCTTGCTGCATAGTAGTGAAAGCAGAACATGCTCTCAGGTCTTTCACTGTTAGTTTTCCTGTCAAAAGTATTTGTAGGAAGAGCTTCTGCTGCCTTCAACCATCTCATTCCCAGAACAGAAATACTTGCATCAGGCTGCAGATTCATCCTCTGCAGAGTTGATGTCTGCAGCATGTTCTCCATGAGGCTGACTGAGAAGTCCACATGAAACCCAATGCCTGCAAAACAAGTAGCACTTTCTAGGTATTTTGGATAGACCACCTTGTTTGGCTGTGGATTGTCTTTTAGATCTAGGTTTCACACTGCAACTGTGGAACTGGTGTGTGCCTAGTTACCTTTGTGGTTATCTTGCTTTCCATGACCTTGCTGTCCTTAGCTAGCATGTTGTTGGTGGTGGAGCCCACGTCCCTTGAGAAGATAGAGGTACAGCAAACAGATAAGGAGGTTCCCAGGTCAATGTAAGATATCTCATTGTGTGAGGCTGACCAACTGACAAATTATAAAATTAGTTGATGTGCTACAAAAACTTGGTACTGGTGATACTGAAGTTAATTCAGTAAGGCATCTAGATGATGCAAGACTTCAAGATGTTGTAGTCCTACAAAATCAAGGGAGGTTATCACATAATTTAAATAGGCAGGGGAAGTTCAAGAATTTTACCAGTGTTACTCAACAGGTGATACACTTTCACACCAGTCTTAAACAGAGATTTATAACATGTTTCCCATTTTATATCTATAGACACACATACACATATGTTATTAGATTCATTCATAGATGAGCAGCTGAAAGCAAAGAACTAATAATCTTATTTTCAGTGGAAAAAGTGCTAGCTGCCAGAGTGAGCTCTTCTGAAAATCAGACCATTTTAACCATCCTGCCTAAAGTCACAGGCTTGTCTGACAGTGCTGTTGGATCTAGAATAATGTCTTGACTCTTGATCAAGGAAAGAAAAGCCATCATCTAATGTAGGGACAGTGCTGGGAACCGCAGTCAGGTATGTTGCAATTTCCAGACTGGATCCCAATTTCCTATGGATTGCTCCAGTGCTATGAGACACAGGTGCTACAGGAGGTTTTTTTTGAGCAGGGTAGGGAACATGTTTGACCACTTGTCACACTAAAGACCATACGCAGCCTTTCTCAGAAGGAGAATTTTCCTTAATTTGGTTTGTGTACTTACATTCTTTAAGCCTAAATTGTCCGTGCAGTTTTCAATTTGATACCATTTTCCTTTCTCTGTTTTCAAGCTGCCTGTTTTTTCAGATCCTTTTAAATAATTGTCCCTTTCTGTCCCTATGACAGGTGAAGAGGTGCCTGTGTAAACATACCTGCTACAACTTCTGTTGGACTTTGCATTCTATTAAGATAAAAGTGTTTGAATTTATATGACAAATATTAAGCCCTTTGTGAAATTTATCTAAAGATAAACTCAAAAGCTCTCTGTCTTCTGTCCTCCCAACCCAAATTTAGGATTTGAAAAGCTTTCCTCTTTTGGTAGATTATACTTGTCCTGCTTTATAATTTCTACATTTAAGGGTAAATTCTTTGAATTTATGTTATGGATTCCTGTTTTGCAGGACTTGCAGCATAGTAGTCATAAATGTCTTTTCCTAGTTCTGTGATGCAACAGCAATGTTTTGTGGGGCTCTTATTCAAGATTATGGAAGACCATTGGCAATGGATGGAGCTTCCTGGCACTCTTTCAGGCACTGGGAACTGCTGCAATAAAAGTTTCTTGAGAAGTATTTGGGAACAAAGAGGTAGTTGATAAAAGAAAGCAAGTGGGCAACTTAGAAATTAGGGTCACAGAGAATTCCATCAGTTTGTACCTCCAGAACAAACTGTGAATAAAGACTGCATTTTTTTAATTTTAAAATAAGATGTTTATTTGTGTCAAGTCCAATCTGCAATTATAAATATTTCATTCAGTGTAACTTTGCAAGGCTGTTGCAACATGCATTTCTTATAACTATCTCTATATGGAGTGACACAGTAGTATTGATTTGTGTGATAGCTTCCACCTGTGATGTTTGTCTTCTTGTCTGTCAGGTCAGCTGTGCAGAGATGAGTGGTATATGTGCCTTTAAATATTTAGATTTACTGCAGACTACTTCAAGGGTGTTGTTGATGCCATGGGGATGGATAGCTTTGGGAGTAGGTGAAATGAGATTCTTCCAGAAACTTTTTCTGTACACCTAGACAACTAATTTTGTCTTTATATACCCTAGTTTCTTCTGTTGGAAAACACAGATGAGCTTTCTTTGTTGAATGCATTGAGATCTGTGGATAAACATTTGTGCACAAAAGCTAAATGGTGGTGTTGCAGTGGTTTGTGGTGTGCCAAACTCAGTGAAGCTGAGCGGAGCCCCACCCCTCTGCTTTTTAATATTTAAACAGGATACTTGACGATTTCCATTTCAAACTGTATCTAAATAGTATTTTCTGAGTTTGTGGCAGATGAAGTAGTTCACGCTTTATCAGCAGTTATCCAAACTTCAATTAACAGTAAATTCATACTGGGGATAATGTATGTTTTGTATATTACTTTTTTTCCCTTATGAATGATAATCGGAAGACTTGAGTATGTAAACCTTTCAGGATTCTTCCTGGCTTTTGGATAAGGAAAGTTAAGCTTTTCAATACTGACCTAAAACATTTCTAATACATTCTTATATTAAAATAAGGGGATTTTTATATACTTATGAATTACAGAACTTGGTCAAAAATATCTTTTTGCACCTAGCTGCCCAGAATTTCCCAGAAATACTACTAAAATAAGCATGATAGTATTCATACTTGGCAAAATTATCCATTTTCTTCAAATACTAACTGTAATGTCCAGCACTGAAAGGTATGTTACACAAAAACTTTTTTTTTTTTAATGTACAGTTAAGAGATTTTATAGATGACTATGGAGTATTGAGTCATAAGTGGCAAATGGTTAGATTCCTGCAAAGAAAATGATTAGTATCTGGCAGTGACCTTTATTATAAACTCACATTTTATCACATTTGAAAGATGCAGGACAGACTTCTACTAGTTTATAGGTGTGTTCTTCACTGCACGAGAAGTGTGCTGTCCATGGCGCAATCACTTTACAGGTACATTGAGTTCAGTGCTTCTGTGTTTGCTGTAATTGATATTTTGAAAAGTAAACAAATAATTTCTTTCCTTAACATTATTTTTCCCTAAAAATAAATATTGAAGTTGCTTCTAAAAAAGCCGCAAACCTATTAAATATGAGATAAGCGTAGATTGGGAACAATTGCTTTGAGTATAACTTCAGCAATTGAGGTTTGCTGCTTGCTCTGCCCTGAAAAAGAACTTGTGCCTGAAGAGCATTTCTGTTTTTTCAGGTAATGTTAGCTGTTTTAATATTAGTTAAGTTTTAATATAAGCTATTAATTCTTGAAAATTCTGCTATGCTTTTGTCCTTAGATCATCATAGCTATAACAGCATTACTGGAAAATACAGTAGAGAATTGCTGTAAAAATTACTGAAACATAGTATGTCTACAACATAGTATGTATGTCTACCTTTATAATTGGATGGGGCTGCTATTGACATCAGCGTTAAAAGACCAAACTGAGAAGATAACGTTTACTGATACAGAGGAACATTTTGCCTTTTTTTCATAGTGCGTTATTAGTGAGGCATGCCTTGTACATGTTTCCCCAAGGAGTCCAAAATTTCCTCATGTTACTTCCATTCACAGCTTCTCCTTTCTGGAAACCCCGCTGCATTCAACCCAGGGACTCTTTAACAACTCTTGAAGCATGGAAGTTTCCCCACACCAAATCTTGGTTTTGCTGAGCTCTAAGCAAAAAGAGGGCTTAAACATCATGCTGGGTTGTGACTTGACCTTAAAAAGCATCATCTGGTTGTCACTGTTAGAGTAAAAAACAAAACTGTTCTCTACCTGAGAAATAGGTTGGCGTTGAGTCTGTGAGCTTAGACAACTTTGCAGAAAAGAGCTGGTGGTGAGAACAACTTTGAAGTAGTAGGAGGATTTTTCATGTCTGGTGACCCAGGTTGTGAAAGAGCTATACCTAGTGCTCTTCCTGAACATACCTGCAGGAAGTGTCCCAAGAGCCCTGCAAGAGAAAGAACTGATCAGGCAATTAATCTCAGACTTGTTTGTTATTTCTGGAAATCGGGGCTGCAGGGCTTCAGCATCAGCTAGGATTTTTACTTCATAAAATTTTTTCTTGTGACATGCCATTTAAATAAATGGCTTTATTTTGATGGGATTGTTAGTAGGTTGCTTTATACTTGAAATATTGACCAAAAAAAAAAAAAAAAGCACTTCTTCATGGAAGTAAACTTTTTTGTGTGTGTGAGAGAGATAGATAGCTGGTAAGATAAATGCCAATTTTCTCTATGTAGACCTAAGGTATTCCTAAGGTAGTAGGGACTGCAAAACTCATAAGAAATACATAATGAAAAGTAGCAAGATGGCAATTAGTTCTGTCAATGCAGAAGAGTCATTTTTGGCTAGATGCTTTGGCATTCTGATGTTAGTATTTCCATCTTGATGTGTGAACAGGAAACTGTTCCATGTATGCAATGAGAAACAATATTAGCATCTAACACAGAATGCCGCAGAGCTAAGCTGCTCTTCTCTGTGGCATGATATGGCGTACAGTACATACTCCAGAAGGGTTTTGTTCAGGTTTCTTAATGGGCTTTGACAGGTTGTTTTTAGCTTAATTTACAAATGAATTTGATTAAAGAGCTCAATGAAAGGGTCTATATTCAAGTTTGGAGTTGAAGTTGTGGTCTACTAAAATGAAATGGAGGTTCCCAAATTAACACGTCTGGAAACACTTGATTATGTTCTTAGTTTGGGATTGTTTTCCATGCAGATACTTTGTAAAGTAAAAATGAATAAACTGCCCCCTTTGCCACCATTATCAGTGACAAGGTTTGTGTTTGACTGTAATATTACAGATGTTATCATAGGCTGTAGCATCTTTTGCTGAGTGGTGTACAGGTCTAGTTCAGTTATAGCTGGGTGGTGAAGGACTGTCTTCACTCTTCCAGCTCCCATTTCTATCCCAAGAAAAGCCTCTTTGGGCCACAGGCTGTGAAAGAGCCGTGAAAGGAGCAACGAAGCCACATACGTGAGAAGGCAGCGACAGAAGATGTTTCCTTATACTCAGCCCCACAAGAGATAAATGAGTAAGTGCAGGCTTAGCTAGAATAACTGTACTTGTTTTACAGTGCTGGAACGTATCCCTGGACCTCCTAGAGTTGCAGCAGATAGGAAGTCATATGAATATTAAACTAAGGGCCAGGAACAACCCAGGACTGGGCAGCCCTTGGTGAAGGAGGAGTGCCTGAATGTTCTTGGGGTCTGGCATGTTTCACAATATATATAGGTTTCATGTTTTGAAGCTTTCCTTGGTTCCTTGGCTAAACTCTGTCCTTAAATAATAAAAAGGATGGCTGCTGAGTAACATGCCAGGAAATAGGAAGAGTTCATATCCAGGATTAATTTGTCAAGACTGCTGAAGGTAATGCAGTTTTTGATTGGAGCTGTGAACGATATAAAACAATATTTAGGAAGTGCAGCTTAGCTGAAATGGTTAAATGTTCAGTTCCATCTTCCTCATTACTTGTGGATTTTCATTTTGTTATAGTAGTGGTCGGCAACAGCTCAGAACTTGATTTGTCAAGACAAGTATGCTCTGCAAACAAATGATTACATTCTATATGAAGGCATTATCACTAAATCTGAAAAGAAAATATTACAGGCAGAAATTATAAGCAGAAGTTTATAAAACAAAGATATCCTTTGGCAGAATATACTCCTATAATCAAGCTTTTAGCATACCATAGTTTAAAAAAAAAATAGAAATTTTGCCCACATATACACTAATAAAAATAAATCTGTTTCCGATTACTAACTATGCAGCACAGGTGCTTGTTTGTTACGAGAGAGGCATGTTCATTAATTTTCAGCTATGAAAAGTGCACTGTGCCATAAATATACAATTCAAAATGTACTGCTGATAAATGAATACACAGATTGTTAATGTGCCAGAGTAGGGTATTGGGCATAAAACACATGCCAAACAGGAGCACATTGGTGATGTGCTAATGCTTTTAAATCTGGGTTTAATGTAGGCACATAACCAGCTTTTTACATTATTGCACTAACTTTTACCAGAATTTAGGGCAATATCTATTTTATGGGACGTTTTACTTTCTAGTATAATAATACTTTATACCTATATAGCACTATCATCCAGGGATCTCAAAGCACTTTACAAACATTAATTAACTAAGCCTGTCAAATAGGTAAACTGAGTTTTACAGCAGCTCAGTGGTTGTACTGGAAATAGAACCCCGGAGTCCAGATTCCCTCTCTCTTCTTTTGTTATTTTTTTAAATCATCCAGACCATACCAATGTTCAGTCAGAATTTGTAAACTGGAGGAGTTAGTTTTTTATGGCATTATTTCCCTCGAATGTTCCCCTGTTTCAGTTTACTCCAGTGCTGATGCTGTTCTCAAGGCTTGCACGCTCTGTTGTCCAGCTGTCTGTCCAGAAGCAGCCTGGGCTTTGCCTGGGTTTCTGACCTGATTGCCAGGTGAGGAGATGGAGAGTTTGCTGTAAGGAAATGCAAGTCTCTTTTTCTTCGGTAGTCACTGAATGTTTTGCTGGCGCACCGACAGGAATGCTGAATTCCTGTTCCTCTCGTTTTTTCCAAGATTTCAGCTGGAGACACCTGAACCTTGCACGGACTGGCG